>JAESIX010000069.1:0-81188 GCA_016802215.1 Brachionus paranguensis | reverse complement strand
CCAGATCTTTCAGTCACGAAAAAAGGTTTCATTCGAAATTCTCTTTTGGAAAAGCTCAATATTAATAAATTTTCCAACGTATTCCTTCGAGAAGAAGCTTTCGAAAACTTATTCTTAAAAAAAAGAAGGCTTGCTTAATTATAGACTTTCGTTAAAGGTGACTATCGTGGAGATGTTTTTATGGAAGAATCTTTTTTAAAGAAATCTTTTTCCAGAGCATAATGTAAAAAAGTCATTAGAAATTCACTACCAGTTGGAAAAAGCTCAATAATATAGAGAGAAAGCCAAGGCTTTGTATGCGAGTGACGAGACTTTTTTTAAGTTAAACACGCCTTTTTAGAATAAGTTGACTTGAGACAAATAAATTTACTGTATTGTTACTTACTAATTATTAATTTTTTAGCATAATGAGGCTTCTATTTTTGATTACATATCACAATTACCCATTTTCGCGGAACATCGAATTTTTTATTGTCCCCCCCCCCGCTGCTATGGCTTATTTCAGTGAACACGACCACACACCAACTTAATAAAGCTCGTCGCGAGGAATCGCATCGTTCTTCGCAATTATCAAAAGCATCCTTACCAGATAAAGCTTTCGAGAAAGTTATATTTTAAAGCAGGCTGCTTCATTAGAGGCTTCTGTAAAGATGACCAACGTGGGATGTTTATTGGAAGAAGCTATTTTTAACAGAATTTTTTATCCAGAAGCTTTATTAGAAAACGTCATTGAGAAAATACTACCCTGGAGAAAGTCATATTAATAAACAAATTTCAAATGATGTCCTTCGATATAAAGCAGTCGGAAAACACATATCTTTAAAGAGGCTGCCTTCTTATAGGCTTTCTAATTCAGAATTGATATTCATGGGTTTTTATTTTGGAAGAGGCTTTTTTGTAGAATTATTTTACAGAGATTCGTTCATGAAAAAAAGTTCATTCTAACATATTCTCCCTTGAAAAAGCTAAATATTAATAGATTTTCAAACAGATTCCTTCGAGCTACAAGCCGTCGAAACATATTTGGATATTTTAAGAGGATTGATTTTCATTAAAGGCTTTCGTAGAGGTGACTTTTCCTAGTTTTTTTTTTGGAAGAGGCTTTTTTACAAAGAATCTTTCCAAATCTTTCATGGAAAACACACAAAACAGTCTCTCCGAAATTTCTCACCCTTGATCAAAATCTCAATATTAATAAATTTTCAAAAAGATTCCTTGGCAGATAAAGTTTGTGGAAATTTTTATCTTTAAAGAGGCTTTTTAATTAAAGGGCTTTCGTAAAGATGACTTTCGTGGGTTTTTTTTGGAAGAAGAAGGCTTTTTAAAAGAATTTTTTCCAGATCTTTCACCGACAAAAAAAGGTCATCTCGAAAATTTTATTCTCTTTTGGAAAAGCCTCAATATTAATAAATTTTCAAACGTACTTCCCTTCGAGAAGAAGCTTTCGAAAACTTAATCTTAAAAGAGGTCATGCTTAATTATAGGACTTTCGTTAAAAGGTGGGACTATTCGTGGGATGTTTTATGGAAGAATCTTTTTTTATAAGAATCTTTTCCAGATAGCATTAATGTAAAAAAGTTACATCTATGGACAATACTACCTTGGAAAAGCTCAATAATATAGAGATAGCAAAGCTTTGTTATGCCGAGTGACGAGACTGTTTTTTAAAGTTTTAAAACTACGCCTTTTTTAGAATAAGTTGACTTGAGCCACAAATAAATTTACTGGTATTGTTAATTACTAATTATTAATTTTTTAGCATAATGAGGCTTCTATTTTTGATTACATATACAATTACCCATTTTCGCGAACATCGAATTTTTTATTGCCCTGCTATGGCTATTGTTCAGTGACACGAACACACAACTTATAAAGCTCGTCGCGATCGCTCGTTCTTCGCAATTAATCAAAAGATCCTTACCAGATAAAGCTTTCGAAAAGTTATATTTAAAGAGGCTGCTTCATTAGAGGCTTCTGTAAAGATGACCAACGTGGGATGTTTATTGGAAGAAGCTTTTTTAAAGAATTTTTTCCAGAGCTTTTATTAGAAAAAGTCATTAGAAATACTACCCTGGAAAAGCTCAATATTATAAAAATTTCAAAAGATTCCTTCGATATAAAGCAGTCGGAAACATATCTTTAAAGAGGCTGCTTCATTATAGGCTTTCTAAATAGTTTAGTATTCATGGGTTTATTTTTGGAAGAGGCTTTTTTGTAGATTATTTTACAGCAGCGTTTCAATGAAAAAAAGTCATTCGATATGTGCCTCCCTTGAAAAAAGCCTCAATATATAATAAATTTCCAAAAGATTACATACGTGAGATGAAGCTGTCTGAAAAGATTTAATATTGAAAGTGGGCGTGCTTCATTAGAGGCATCCGTAAAGTTGACTTTCCTGGGTTTTTTTTGGAAGAAGCTTTTTTAAAGAATATTTTCAATAGCTTTCATGAAAAAAAGTCATTCGAAATTCTACTTTGGAAAAGCTCAATATTAATAAATTTTCTAAAGATTCCTTGAAGATAAAGTTGTCGAAAACTTATCTATAAAGAGGCTGCTTCACTAGAGGCTTTCGTAAAGGTGACTTTCCTGGGTTTTTTTTGGAAGAGGCTTTTTTAAAGAATCTTTTCCAAATCTTTCATGAAAAAAAGTCTTTCGAATTCTACCTTGGAAAAGCTCAATACTAATAAATTTTCAAAAGATTCCTTTTAGAAAAAGCTGTCGAAAATTTATATTGAAAGTGGTTGCTTCATTAAAAGCATTCGTAAAGGTGACTTTCCTGGGTTTTTTTTGGAAGAAGCTTTTTTAAAGAATATTTTCCAGAGCGTTTATGGAAAAAAGTCATTTGAAATTCTCCCTTGAAAAAGCTCAATATTAATAAATTTTCATAAGATTCCTTCGAGATAAAGCTATCGAAAATTTATATTGAAAGAGGGTGCTTCATTAGTAACTTTTGTAAAGGTGACTTTACTGGGTTTTTTTTGAAAGAAGCTTTTTTAAGAATAATTTCCAGAATTTCATGAAAAAAGTCATTTGAAATTCTCCCTTGAAAAAGCTCAATATTAATAAATTTTCAAAAGATTCCTTTGAGATAAAGCTGTCGAAAAATTTATATTGAAAGAGGCTGCTTCATTAGAGTCTTTCGTAAAGGAGACTTTCGTGGGTTTTTTTGGGAAGAAGTTTTTTTAAAGAGTATTTTCAAGAGCGTTCATGAAAAAAAGTCATTTGAATTTCTCCCTTGAAAAAGCTCAATATTAATAAATTTTCAAAAGATTCCTTTTAGAAAAAGCTGTCGAAAATTTATATTTTAAGAAAATTTTTTATTATAGGCTTTCGTAATGGTGACTTTTCTGGGTTCTTTTTGGAAGAAGCTTTTTTAAAGAATATTTTCCAGAGCGTTCATGGAAAAAAGTCATTTGAAAATCTACCTTGAAAAAGCTCACAATTAATAAATTTTCAAAAGATTCCTTCGAGATAAAGTTGTCGAAAATTTATATTGAAAGAGGTTGCTTCATTAGAGGCATTCGTAAAGGTGACATTCCTGGGTTTTTTTTGGAAGAAGCTTTTTTAAAGAATATTTTCCAGAGCGTTCATGGAAAAAAGTCATCCGAAAAACTCCCTTGAAAAAGCTCAATATAAATTAATTTTCAAAAGATTCCTTCGAGATAAAGTTGTCGAAAATTTATATTGAAAGAGGTTGCTTCATTAGAGACATTCGTAAAGGTGACTTTCCTGGGTTTTTTTTGGAAGAAGCTTTTTTAAAGAATATTTTCCAGAGCGTTTATGGAAAAAAGTCATTTGAAATTCTCCCTTGAAAAAGCTCAATATTAATAAATTTTCAAAAGATTCCTTCGAGATAAAGCTATCGAAAATTTATATTGAAAGAGGGTGCTTCTTTAGTAACTTTTGTAAAGGTGACTTTACTGGGTTTTTTTTGAAAGAAGCTTTTTTTAGAATAATTTCCAGAATTTCATGAAAAAAGTCATTTGAAATTCTCCCTTGAAAAAGCTCAATATTAATAAATTTTCAAAAGATTCCTTTGAGATAAAGCTGTCGAAAATTTATATTTTAAGAAGATTTTTCATTAAAGGCTTTCGTAAAGGTGACTTTCCTGGGTTCTTTTTGGAAGAAGCTTTTTTAAAGAATCTTTTCCAGAGCTTTTGTTAGAAAAAGTCATTCGAAATTCCACCTTGGAAAAGCTCAATATTAATTTATTTTCAAAAAATTTCTTCGAGATAAAGCTTTCGAAAATTTATCTTTTAAGAGGCTGCTTCATTAGAGGCTTTCGTGAAGGTGACTTTCATGGATTTTCTTTTAAAGAAGCTTTTTTAAAGAATATTTTCCAGAGCGTTCATGGAAAAAAGTCATCCGAAAAACTCCCTTGAAAAAGCTCAATATAAATTAATTTTCAAAAGATTCCTTCGAGATAAAGTTGTCGAAAATTTATATTGAAAGAGGTTGCTTCATTAGAGACATTCGTAAAGGTGACTTTCCTGGGTTTTTTTTGGAAGAAGCTTTTTTAAAGAATATTTTCCAGAGCGTTTATGGAAAAAAGTCATTTGAAATTCTCCCTTGAAAAAGCTCAATATTAATAAATTTTCAAAAGATTCCTTCGAGATAAAGCTATCGAAAATTTATATTGAAAGAGGGTGCTTCATTAGTAACTTTTGTAAAGGTGACTTTACTGGGTTTTTTTTGAAAGAAGCTTTTTTTAGAATAATTTCCAGAATTTCATGAAAAAAGTCATTTGAAATTCTCCCTTGAAAAAGCTCAATATTAATAAATTTTCAAAAGATTCCTTTGAGATAAAGCTGTCGAAAATTTATATTTTAAGAAGATTTTTCATTAAAGGCTTTCGTAAAGGTGACTTTCCTGGGTTCTTTTTGGAAGAAGCTTTTTTAAAGAATATTTTCAAGAGCGTTCATGAAAAAAAGTCATTCGAAATTCTCCCTTGAAAAAGCTCAATATTAATAAATTTTCAAAAGATTCCTTTGAGAAAAAGCCGTCGAAAATTTATATTTTAAGAAGATTTTTCATTAAAGGCTTTCGTAAAGGTGACTTTTCTGGGTTTTTTTTGGAAGAAGCTTTTTCAAAGAATATTTTCCAGAGCGTTCATGGAAAAAAGTCATTTGAAATTCTCCCTTGAAAAAGCTCAATATTAATAAATTTTCAAAAGATTCCTTCGAGATAAAGCTGTCGAAAATTTATATTGAAAGAGGCTGCTTCGTTAGAGGCATTCTTAAAGATGACTATTCTGGGTTTTTTTTGGAAGAAGCTTTTTTAAAGAATATTTTCCAAAGCGTTCATGAAAAAAAGTCATTCGAAATTCTCCCTTGAAAAAGCTCAATATTAATAAATTTTCAAAAGATTCCTTTGAGAAAAAGCTGTCGAAAATTTATATTTTAAGAATATTTTTTATTAAAGGCTTTCGTAAAGGTGACTTTTCTGGGTTTTTTTTGGAAGAAGCTTTTTCAAAGAATATTTTCCAGAGCGTTCATGGAAAAAAGTCATTCGAAATTCTCCCTTGAAAAAGCTCAATATTAATAAATTTTCAAAAGATTCCTTTGAGATAAAGCTGTCGAAAATTTATATTTTAAGAAGATTTTTCATTAAAGGCTTTCGTAAAGGTGACTTTCCTGGGTTCTTTTTGGAAGAAGCTTTTTTAAAGAATATTTTCAAGAGCGTTCATGAAAAAAAGTCATTCGAAATTCTCCCTTGAAAAAGCTCAATATTAATAAATTTTCAAAAGATTCCTTTGAGAAAAAGCCGTCGAAAATTTATATTTTAAGAACATTTTTCATTAAAGGCTTTCGTAAAGGTGACTTTTCTGGGTTTTTTTTAGAAGAAGCTTTTTTAAAGATTATTTTCCAGAGCGTTCATGAAAAAAAGTCATTTGAAAATCTCCCTTGAAAAAGCTCAATATTAATAAATTTTCAAAAGATTCCTTCGAGATAAAGCTGTCGAAAATTTATATTGAAAGAGGCTGCTTCGTTAGAGGCATTCGAAAAGATGACTATTCTGGGTTTTTTTTGGAAGAAGCTTTTTTAAAGAATATTTTCCAGAGCGTTCATGGAAAATAGTCATCCGAAAAACTCCCTTGAAAAAGCTCAATATAAATTAATTTTCAAAAGATTCCTTCGAGATAAAGTTGTCGAAAATTTATATTGAAAGAGGTTGCTTCATTAGAGGCATTCGTAAAGTAGACTTTCCTGGGTTTTTTTTGGAAGAAGCTTTTTTAAAGAATATTTTCCAGAGCGTTTATGAAAAAAAATCATTTGAAATTCTACCTTGAAAAAGCTCAATATTAATAAATTTTCAAAAGATTCCTTCGAGATAAAGCTATCGAAAATTTATATTGAAAGAGGGTGCTTCATTAGAAACTTTTGTAAAGGTGACTTTTCTGGGTTTTTTTTGAAAGAAGCTTTTTTAAAGAATATTTTCAAGAGCGTTCATCAAAAAAAGTCATTTGAAATTCTACCTTGGAAAAGCTCAATATTAATAAATTTTCAAAAGATTCCTTTGAGAATAAGCTTTCGAAAATTTATATTTTAAGAAGATTTTTCATTATAGGCTTTCGTAAAGGTGACTTTCCTGGGTTCTTTTTGGAAGAAGCTTTTTTAAAGAATATTTTCCAGAGCGTTCATGAAAAAAAGTCATTTGAAATTCTCCCTTGAAAAAGCTCAATATTAATAAATTTTCAAAAGATTCCTTCGAGATAAAGTTGTCGAAAATTTATATTGAAAGAGGTTGCTTCATTAGAGGCATTCGTAAAGTAGACTTTCCTGGGTTTTTTTTGGAAGAAGCTTTTTTAAAGAATATTTTCCAGAGCGTTTATGAAAAAAAATCATTTGAAATTCTACCTTGAAAAAGCTCAATATTAATAAATTTTCAAAAGATTCCTTTGAGAAAAAGCTGTCGAAAATTTATATTTTAAGAATATTTTTTATTATAGGCTTTCGTAATGGTGACTTTTCTGGGTTCTTTTTGGAAGAAGCTTTTTTAAAGAATATTTTCCAGGGCGTTCATGGAAAAAAGTCATTTGAAATTCTCCCTTGAAAAAGCTCAATATTAATAAATTTTCAAAAGATTCCTTCGAGATAAAGCTATCGAAAATTTATATTGAAAGAGGGTGCTTCATTAGAAACTTTTGTAAAGGTGACTTTTCTGGGTTGTTTTTGAAAGAAGCTTTTTTAAAGAATATTTTCAAGAGCGTTCATCAAAAAAAGTCATTTGAAATTCTACCTTGGAAAAGCTCAATATTAATAAATTTTCAAAAGATTCCTTTGAGAATAAGCTTTCGAAAATTTATATTTTAAGAAGATTTTTCATTAAAGGCTTTCGTAAAGGTGACTTTCCTGGGTTCTTTTTGGAAGAAGCTTTTTTAAAGAATATTTTCCAGAGCGTTCATGAAAAAAAGTCATTTGAAATTCTCCCTTGAAAAAGCTCAATATTAATAAATTTTCAAAAGATTCCTTCGAGATAAAGCTATCGAAAATTTATATTGAAAGAGGGTGCTTCATTAGAAACTTTTGTAAAGGTGACTTTTCTGGGTTTTTTTTGGAAGAAGCTTTTTCAAAGAATATTTTCCAGAGCGTTCATGGAAAAAAGTCATTTGAAATTCTCCCTTGAAAAAGCTCAATATTAATAAATTTTCAAAAGATTCCTTTGAGAAAAAGCTGTCGAAAATTTATATTTTAAGAATATTTTTTATTATAGGCTTTCGTAATGGTGACTTTTCTGGGTTCTTTTTGGAAGAAGCTTTTTTAAAGAATATTTTCCAGGGCGTTCATGGAAAAAAGTCATTTGAAATTCTCCCTTGAAAAAGCTCAATATTAATAAATTTTCAAAAGATTCCTTCGAGATAAAGCTATCGAAAATTTATATTGAAAGAGGGTGCTTCATTAGAAACTTTTGTAAAGGTGACTTTTCTGGGTTGTTTTTGAAAGAAGCTTTTTTAAAGAATATTTTCAAGAGCGTTCATGAAAAAAAGTCATTTGAAAATCTCCCTTGAAAAAGCTCAATATTAATAAATTTTCAAAAGATTCCTTTGAGAAAAAGCTGTCGAAAATTTATATTTTAAGAATATTTTTTATTATAGGCTTTCGTAATGGTGACTTTTCTGGGTTCTTTTTGGAAGAAGCTTTTTTAAAGAATATTTTCCAGAGCGTTCATGAAAAAAAGTCATTTGAAAATCTCCCTTGAAAAAGCTCAATATTAATAAATTTTCAAAAGATTCCTTCGAGATAAAGTTGTCGAAAATTTATATTTTAAGAATATTTTTTATTATAGGCTTTCGTAATGGTGACTTTTCTGGGTTTTTTTTGGAAGAAGCTTTTTCAAAGAATATTTTCCAGAGCGTTCATGGAAAAAAGTCATTTGAAATTCTCCCTTGAAAAAGCTCAATATTAATAAATTTTCAAAAGATTCCTTTGAGAAAAAGCTGTCGAAAATTTATATTTTAAGAATATTTTTTATTATAGGCTTTCGTAATGGTGACTTTTCTGGGTTCTTTTTGGAAGAAGCTTTTTTAAAGAATATTTTCCAGAGCGTTCATGGAAAAAGTCATTTGAAATTCTCCCTTGAAAAAGCTCAATATTAATAAATTTTCAAAAGATTCCTTCGAGATAAAGCTATCGAAAATTTATATTGAAAGAGGGTGCTTCATTAGAAACTTTTGTAAAGGTGACTTTTCTGGGTTTTTTTTGAAAGAAGCTTTTTTAAAGAATATTTTCAAGAGCGTTCATGAAAAAAAGTCATTTGAAAATCTCCCTTGAAAAAGCTCTCTATTAATAAATTTTCAAAAGATTCCTTCGAGATAAAGTTGTCGAAAATTTATATTGAAAGAGGTTGCTTCATTAGAGGTATTCGTAAAGGTGACATTCCTGGGTTTTTTTTGGAAGAAGCTTTTTTAAAGAATATTTTCAAGAGCGTTTATGGAAAAAAGTCATTTGAAATTCTCCCTTGAAAAAGCTCACAATTAATAAATTTTCAAAAGATTCCTTCGAGATAAAGTTGTCGAAAATTTATATTGAAAGAGGTTGCTTCATTAGAGGTATTCGTAAAGTTGACTTTCCTGGGTTTTTTTTAGAAGAAGCTTTTTTAAAGATTATTTTCCAGAGCGTTCATGAAAAAAAGTCATTTGAAATTCTCCCTTGAAAAAGCTCAATATTAATAAATTTTCAAAAGATTCCTTTGAGATAAAGCTGTCGAAAATTTATATTTTAAGAAGATTTTTCATTAAAGGCTTTCGTAAATGTGACTTTCCTGGGTTCTTTTTGGAAGAAGCTTTTTTAAAGAATATTTTCAAGAGCGTTCATGAAAAAAAGTCATTCGAAATTCTCCCTTGAAAAAGCTCAATATTAATAAATTTTCAAAAGATTCCTTCGAGATAAAATTGTCGAAAATTTATATTGAAAGAGGTTGCTTCATTAGAGGTATTCGTAAAGGTGACATTCCTGGGTTTTTTTTGGAAGAAGCTTTTTTAAAGAATATTTTCAAGAGCGTTTATGGAAAAAAGTCATTTGAAATTCTCCCTTGAAAAAGCTCACAATTAATAAATTTTCAAAAGATTCCTTCGAGATAAAGTTGTCGAAAATTTATATTGAAAGAGGTTGCTTCATTAGAGGTATTCGTAAAGTTGACTTTCCTGGGTTTTTTTTAGAAGAAGCTTTTTTAAAGATTATTTTCCAGAGCGTTCATGGAAAAAAGTCATTTGAAATTCTCCCTTGAAAAAGCTCACTATTTATAAATTTTCAAAAGATTCCTTCGAGATAAAGCTATCGAAAATTTATATTGAAAGAGGGTGCTTCATTAGGAACTTTTGTAAAGGTGACTTTTCTGGGTTTTTTTTGAAAGAAGCTTTTTTAAAGAATATTTTCAAGAGCGTTCATGAAAAAAAGTCATTTGAAAATCTCCCTTGAAAAAGCTCACAATTAATAAATTTTCAAAAGATTCCTTCGAGATAAAGTTGTCGAAAATTTATATTTTAAGAATATTTTTTATTATAGGCTTTCGTAATGGTGACTTTTCTGGGTTCTTTTTGGAAGAAGCTTTTTTAAAGAATATTTTCCAGAGCGTTCATGGAAAAAAGTCATTTGAAATTCTCCCTTGAAAAAGCTCAATATTAATAAATTTTCAAAAGATTCCTTCGAGATAAAGCTATCGAAAATTTATATTGAAAGAGGGTGCTTCATTAGAAACTTTTGTAAAGGTGACTTTTCTGGGTTTTTTTTGAAAGAAGCTTTTTTAAAGAATATTTTCAAGAGCGTTCATGAAAAAAAGTCATTTGAAAATCTCCCTTGAAAAAGCTCAATATTAATAAATTTTCAAAAGATTCCTTCGAGATAAAGTTGTCGAAAATTTATATTGAAAGAGGTTGCTTCATTAGAGGTATTCGTAAAGGTGACATTCCTGGGTTTTTTTTGGAAGAAGCTTTTTTAAAGAATATTTTCAAGAGCGTTTATGGAAAAAAGTCATTTGAAATTCTCCCTTGAAAAAGCTCAATATTAATAAATTTTCAAAAGATTCCTTTGAGATAAAGCTGTCGAAAATTTATATTTTAAGAAGATTTTTCATTAAAGGCTTTCGTAAAGGTGACTTTCCTGGGTTCTTTTTGGAAGAAGCTTTTTTAAAGAATAATTTCAAGAGCGTTCATGAAAAAAAGTCATTCGAAATTCTCCCTTGAAAAAGCTCAATATTAATAAATTTTCAAAAGATTCCTTTTAGAAAAAGCTGTCGAAAATTTATATTTTAAGAAAATTTTTCATTAAAGGCTTTCGTAAAGGTGACTTTCCTGGGTTCTTTTTGGAAGAAGCTTTTTTAAAGAATATTTTCCAGAGCGTTCATGGAAAAAAGTCATTTGAAAATCTCCCTAGAAAAAGCTCACAATTAATAAATTTTCAAAAGATTCCTTCGAGATAAAGTTGTCGAAAATTTATATTGAAAGAGGTTGCTTCATTAGAGGTATTCGTAAAGTTGACTTTCCTGGGTTCTTTTTGGAAGAAGCTTTTTTAAAGAATATTTTCCAGAGCGTTCATGGAAAAAAGTCATTTGAAATTCTCCCTTGAAAAAGCTCAATATTAATAAATTTTCAAAAGATTCCTTCGAGATAAAGCTATCGAAAATTTATATTGAAAGAGGGTGCTTCATTAGAAACTTTTGTAAAGGTGACTTTTCTGGGTTTTTTTTGAAAGAAGCTTTTTTAAAGAATATTTTCAAGAGCGTTCATGAAAAAAAGTCATTTGAAAATCTCCCTTGAAAAAGCTCTCTATTAATAAATTTTCAAAAGATTCCTTCGAGATAAAGTTGTCGAAAATTTATATTGAAAGAGGTTGCTTCATTAGAGGTATTCGTAAAGGTGACATTCCTGGGTTTTTTTTGGAAGAAGCTTTTTTAAAGAATATTTTCAAGAGCGTTTATGGAAAAAAGTCATTTGAAATTCTACTTGAAAAGCTCACAATTAATAAATTTTCAAAAGATTCCTTCGAGATAAAGTTGTCGAAAATTTATATTGAAAGAGGTTGCTTCATTAGAGGTATTCGTAAAGTTGACTTTCCTGGGTTTTTTTTAGAAGAAGCTTTTTTAAAGATTATTTTCCAGAGCGTTCATGAAAAAAAGTCATTTGAAATTCTCCCTTGAAAAAGCTCAATATTAATAAATTTTCAAAAGATTCCTTTGAGAAAAAGCTGTCGAAAATTTATATTTTAAGAAGATTTTTCATTAAATTGTGATTCTGGGTTCTTTTTGGAAGAAGCTTTTTTAAAGAATATTTCAAGAGCGTTCATGAAAAAAAAGTCATTCGAAAATCTCCCTTGAAAAAGCCATATTAAATAAATTTTCAAAGATTTCCTTCGAGATAAAATTGTCGAAAATTTATATTGAAAGAGGTTGCTTCATTAGAGGTATTCGTAAAGGTGACATTCCTGGGTTTTTTTTGGAAGAAGCTTTTTTAAAGAATATTTTCAAGAGCGTTCATGAAAAAAAGTCATTTGAATTCTCCCTTGAAAAAAGCTCAAATTAATAAAATTTTCAAAAGATTCCTTCGAGATAAAGTTGTCGAAAATTTATATGAAAGAGGTTGCTTCATTAGAGGTATTCGTAAAAGGTTGACTTTCCTGGGTTTTTTTTAGAAGAAGCTTTTTTAAAGATTATTTTCCAGAGCGTTCATGGAAAAAAGTCATTTGAAATTCTCCCTTGAAAAAGCTCACTATTTATAAATTTTCAAAAGATTCCTTCGAGATAAAGCTATCGAAAATTTATATTGAAAGAGGGTGCTTCCATTAGCAACTTTTGTAAAGTTGACTTTTCTGGGTTTTTTTTGTAAGAAGCTTTTTTAAAGAATATTTTCAAGAGCGTTCATGAAAAAAAGTCATTTGAAAATCTCCCTTGAAAAAGCTCACAATTAATAAATTTTCAAAAGATTCCTTCGAGATAAAAGTGTCGAAAATTTATATTTTTAAGAATATTTTTTATTAGGCTTTCGTAAATGGTGACTTTTCTGGGTTCTATTTTGGAAGAAGCTTTTTTAAAGAATATTTTCCAGAGCGTTATGGAAAAAAAGTCATTCGAAATTCTCCCTTGAAAAAGCTCAATATTAATAAATTTTCAAAAGATTCCTTCGAGATAAAGCTATCGAAAATTTATATTGAAAGAGGGTGCTTCATTAGAAACTTTTGTAAAGGTGTCTTTTCTGGGTTTTTTTTGAAAGAAGCTTTTTTAAAGAATATTTTCCAGAGCGTTCATGGAAAAAAGTCATTTGAAAATCTCCCTAGAAAAAGCTCACAATTAATAAATTTTCAAAAGATTCCTTCGAGATAAAGTTGTCGAAAATTATATTGAAAGAGCGTGCTTCATTAGAGGTATTCGTAAGGTGACATTCCTGGGTTTTTTTTTTTGAAAGAAGCTTTTTTAAAGAATATTTTCAAGGAGCGTTTATGGAAAAAAGTCATTTGAAATTCTCCCTTGAAAAAAAGCTCCAATATTAATAAATTTCAAAAGATTCCTTGAGATAAGCTGTCGAAAATTATATTTTAAGAAGATTTTCATTCATTAAAGGCTTTCGTAAAGGTGACTATTCCTGGGTTCTTTTTGGAAGAAGCTTTTTTTAAAAGAATAATTTTCAAGAGCGTTCATGAAAAAAAGTCATTCGAAATTCTCCCTTGAAAAAGCTCAATATTAATAAATTTTCAACAAGATTCCTTTTAGAAAAAGCTGTCGAAAAATTTATATTTTAAGAAAATTTTTTCATTAAAGGCTTTCGTAAAGGTGACTTTACCTGGGTTCTTTTTGGAAGAAGCTTTTTTAAAGAATATTTTCCAGAGCGTTCATGGAAAAAAAGTCATTTGAAAATCTCCCTAGAAAAAGCTCACAATTAATAAATTTTCAAAAGATTCCTTCGAGATAAGCTTGTCGAAAATTTATATTGAAAAGAGGTTGCTTCATTAGAGGATTTCGTAAAGTTTGACTTTCCTGGGTCTTTTTTGGAAGAAGCTTTTTAAAGAATATTTCCAGAGCGTTCATGAAAAAAGTCATTTGAAAATCTCCCTTGAAAAAGCTCACAATAATTTTTCAAAAGATAATTCCTTTTAAAGGTCGAAAATTTATATGAAAGAGGTTGCTGAAAGAAGAATTTTAAAGGTTATTCTTTTTTTTTAGAACTTTTTTTTTTTAGAAATTTTTTAAAAAGAAAAAAAGTCATCGAAATTCTCCCTTGAAAAAGCTCAATATTAATAAATGTAAAACAGATTCCTTTGAAATTGTGAAAATTTTATATTTTAAGAAGATTTTTCATTTTTCGTAAAGACTTTCTTTCTTTTTTTAAGAAGCTTTTTTAAAAAGAAAATTAAAAATTTAAAAAGATTTTTGAAAAAAGCTGTCGAAAATTTAAAAATTTTCATTAAAGGCTTAGAAAAGGTGATTCCTGGGTTCTTTTTGGAGAAGAAGCTTTTTTTTAAAGAACCAGAGCGTTTCATGAAAAAAAGTCATTCGAAATTCTCCCTTGAAAAGCTCAAATATTAATAAATTTTCAAAAGATTCCTTTGAGAAAAAGCTGTCGAAAATTTTAAAAAAGATTTTATATTTTTTCGTAAATGGTGACTTTTTCTGGGTTTTTTTAAAAGAATATTTTTTAAGAAAAGTCATGCGAAAAAAAGCATTCCATTTGAAAAATCCCTTTGAACAAAGCTCTCTATTTTAAAATTTTCAAAAGACTTCTTCGAGATAAAAAGCTGTCGAAAATTTATATTGAGAGGCTTCAAGATTCGTTAAAGGACATTTCTGCTTTTTCTGGGTTTTTTTAAAGAAGCTTTTTTAAAGAATATTTTCCAGAGCGTTCATGAAAAAAAGTCATTCGAAAATCCCTTGAAAAAGCTTATATATAATTTTTCAAAGATTACCTTCGAGAAGTTGTCGAAAAGAAAAAAGAGATATGCAAAGGTGACTTTCATGGATTTTTTTTTGGAAGAAGCTATTTTTTAAAGAATATTTTCCAGAGCGTTTATGGAAAAAAGTCATTCGAAATTCTCTCCTTGAAAAAGCAATATAATAAATTTTCAAAAGATTCCTTCGAGATAAAGCTATCGAAAATTTATATTGAAAGAGGGTGCTTCATTAGACACTTTTGTAAAAGGCGGACTTTTCTGGGTTTTTTTTGGAAGAAGCTTTTTTAAAGAATATTTTCCAGAGCGTTCATGGAAAAAAGTCATTTGAAAAAGCTCAATATTAATAATTTTCAAAAGATTCCTTTATAAAAGCTGTCGAAAATTTATATTGAAAGAAAATTTTTCATTAAAGGCTTTCGTAAAGGTGACTTTCCTGGGTTCTTTTTGGAAGAAGCTTTTTTAAAGAATATTTTCAAGAGCGTTCATGAAAAAAAGTCATTAGAAATTCTACCTTGGAAAAGCTCAATATTAATAAATTTACAAATGATTCCTTCGATAAAAAGCTGTCGAAAAAAGAAGATTTTCATAAAGATTTCGTAAAGGCGACTTTCCGGGTTCTTTTTTTTTTAAACATTTTCCAGAGCGTTCATGAAAAAAAGTCATTGAAATTTGAAAAAAGCTCCATACTAATAAATTTTCAAAAGATTGTTTTTGAAAAAATGTCGAAAAATTTATATTTAAGAAAATTTTTCATTAAAGGCTTTCGTAAAGTGACTTTCCTGGGTTCTTTTTATTTTTTTTTATTTTTTTTTTTTTTGAAATTCTACCTGAAAAAAATAATTAATAAATTTTCAAAAGATTTTGAGAATAAGCTGTCGAAATTTTTATATTTTAGAAAGATTATTTTTCATTAAAGGCTTTCGTAAAGGTGACTTTCCTGGGTTTTTTTTGGAAGAAGCTTTTTTAAAGAATATTTTCCAGAGCGTTTATGGAAAAAAGTCATTTGAAATTCTCCCTTGAAAAAGCTCAATATTAATAAATTTTCAAAAGATTCCTTCGAGATAAAGCTATCGAAAATTTATATTGAAAGAGGTTGCTTCATTAGAGGTATTCGTAAAGTTGACTTTCCTGGGTTTTTTTTGGAAGAAGCTTTTTTAAAGAATATTTTCCAGAGCGTTCATGAAAAAAAGTCATTCGAAATTCTCCCTTGAAAAAGCTCAATATTAATAAATTTTCAAAAGATTCCTTTGAGAAAAAGCTGTCGAAAATTTATATTTTAAGAAGATTTTTCATTAAAGGCTTTCGTAAAGGTGACTTTTCTGGGTTCTTTTTGGAAGAAGCTTTTTTAAAGAATATTTTCCAGAGCGTTCATGGATAAAAGTCATTTGAAATTCTCTCTTGAAAAAGCTCAATATTAATAAATTTTCAAAAGATTCCTTCGAGATAAAGTTGTCGAAAATTTATATTGAAAGAGGTTGCTTCATTAGAGGCATTCGTAAAGGTGAGTTTCCTGGGTTTTTTTTGGAAGAAGCTTTTTTAAAGAATATTTTCAAGAGCGTTCATGAAAAAAAGTCATTTGAAATTCTACCTTGGAAAAGCTCAATATTAATAAATTTTCAAAAGATTCCTTTGAGAATAAGCTGTCGAAAATTTATATTTTAAGAACATTTTTCATTAAAGGCTTTCGTAAAGGTGACTTTCCTGGGTTCTTTTTGGAAAAGCTTTTTTAAAGAATATTTTCCAGAGCGTTCATGAAAAAAAGTCATTTGAAATTCTCCCTTGAAAAAGCTCACAATTAATAAATTTTCAAAAGATTCCTTCGAGATAAAGCTGTCGAAAATTTATATTGAAAGAGGTTGCTTTAATAGAGGCATTCGTAAAGGTGACTTTCCTGGGTTTTTTTGGAAGAAGCTTTTTTAAAGAATATTATCCAGAGCGTTTATGGAAAAAAGTCATTTGAAATTCTCCCTTGAAAAAGCTCAATATTAATAAATTTTCAAAAGATTCCTTCGAGATAAAGCTAACGAAAATTTATATTGAAAGAGGGTGCTTCATTAGAAACTTTTGTAAAGGTGACTTTTCTGGGTTTTTTTTGGAAGAAGCTTTTTTAAAGAATATTTTCAAGAGCGTTCATGAAAAAAAGTCATTTGAAATTCTACCTTGGAAAAGCTCAATATTAATAAATATTCAAAAGATTCCTTTGAGAATAAGCTGTCGAAAATTTATATTTTAAGAAAATTTTTCATTAAAGGCTTTCGTAAAGGTGACTTTCCTGGGTTTTTTTTGGAAGAAGCTTTTTTAAAGAATATTTTCCAGAGCGTTCATGAAAAAAAGTCATTTGAAATTCTCCCTTGAAAAAGCTCAATATTAATAAATTTTCAAAAGATTCCTTTTAGAAAAAGCTGTCGAAAATTTATATTTTAAGAAAATTTTTCATTAAAGGCTTTCGTAAAGGTGACTTTCCTGGGTTCTTTTTGGAAGAAGCTTTTTTAAAGAATATTTTCCAGAGCGTTCATGAAAAAAAGTCATTTGAAATTCTCCCTTGAAAAAGCTCAATATTAATAAAATTTTAAAAGATTCCTTCGAGATAAAGCTATCGAAAATTTATATTGAAAGAGGTTGCTTTAATAGAGGCATTCGTAAAGGTGACTTTCCTGGGTTTTTTTTGGAAGAAGCTTTTTTAAAGAATATTTTCCAGAGCGTTCATGAAAATAAGTCATTCGAAATTCTACTTCGAAAAAGCTCAATATTAATAAATTTTCAAAAGATTCTTTCGAGATAAAGCTATCGAAAATTTATATTGAAAGAGGTTGCTTTAATAGAGGCATTCGTAAAGGTGACTTTCCTGGGTTTTTTTGGAAGAAGCTTTTTTAAAGAATATTATCCAGAGCGTTTATGGAAAAAAGTCATTTGAAATTCTCCCTTGAAAAAGCTCAATATTAATAAATTTTCAAAAGATTCCTTCGAGATAAAGCTATCGAAAATTTATATTGAAAGAGGGTGCTTCATTAGAAACTTTTGTAAAGGTGTTTTTTCTGGGTTTTTTTTGGAAGAAGCTTTTTTAAAGAATATTTTCCAGAGCGTTCAGGAAAAAAAGTCATTCGAAATTCTCCCTTGAAAAAGCTCAATATTAATAAATTTTCAAAAGATTCCTTCGAGATAAAGCTATCGAAAATTTATATTCAAAGAGGTTGCTTTAATAGAGGCATTCGTAAAGGTGACTTTCCTGGGTTTTTTTGGAAGAAGCTTTTTTAAAGAATATTATCCAGAGCGTTTATGGAAAAAAGTCATTTGAAATTCTCCCTTGAAAAAGCTCAATATTAATAAATTTTCAAAAGATTCCTTCGAGATAAAGCTATCGAAAATTTATATTGAAAGAGGGTGCTTCATTAGAAACTTTTGTAAAGTTGACTTCCCTGGGTTTTTTTTGGAAGAAGCTTTTTTAAAGAATATTTTCCAGAGCGTTCAGGAAAAAAAGTCATTCGAAATTCTCCCTTGAAAAAGCTCAATATTAATAAATTTTCAAAAGATTCCTTCGAGATAAAGCTATCGAAAATTTATATTCAAAGAGGTTGCTTTAATAGAGGCATTCGTAAAGGTGACTTTCCTGGGTTTTTTTGGAAGAAGCTTTTTTAAAGAATATTATCCAGAGCGTTTTTGGAAAAAAGTCATTTGGAATTCTCCCTTGAAAAAGCTCAATATTAGTAAATTTTCAAAAGATTCCTTCGATATAAAGCTGTCGAAAATTTATATTGAAAGAGGCTGCTTCATTAAAGGCTTTCGTAAAGGTGACTTTCCTGTTTTTTTTTTGGATGAAGCCTTTTTGTAGATTATTTTCCAGAGCGTTCATGAAAAAAAATCATTAGATGCTTTAATAGAGGCATTCGTAAAGGTGACTTTCCTGGGTTTTTTTGGAAGAAGCTTTTTTAAAGAATATTATCCAGAGCGTTTTTGGAAAAAAGTCATTTGGAATTCTCCCTTGAAAAAGCTCACTATTAATAAATTTTCAAAAGATTCCTTCCAGATAAAGCTGTCGAAAACTTAGCTTAAAAGAGGCTGCTTCATTAGAGGCTTTCGTAAAGGTGACTTTTCTGGTTTTTTTTTGGAAGAAGCTTTTTTAAAGAATATTTTCAATAGCTTTCATGAAGAAAAGTCATTCGAAATTCTACTTTGGAAAAGCTCAATACTAATAGATTTTCAAAAGATTTCTTCGAGATAAAGCTTTCGAAAATTTATCTTTTAAGAGGCTGCTTCATTAGAGGCTTTCGTAGAGGTGACTTTGATGGGTTTTTTTTGGAAGAGGCTTTAATTAAGAATCTTTTCCAGAGCTTTTGTTAGAAAAAGTCATTCGAAATTCCACCTTGGAAAAGCTCAATATTAATAAATTTTCAAAAGATTCCATGGAGATAAAATTGTGGAAAACATACCTTTAAAGAGGCTTTTTCATTAAAGGCTTTCGTAAAGATGACTTTCGTGGGTTTTTTTTGGAAGAAGCTTTTTAAAAGAATTTTTTCCAGATCTTTCACGAAAAAAGGTCATTCGAAATTCTCCCTTGAAAAAGCTAAATATTAATAAATTTTCTAAAGATTCCTTGAAGATAAAGCTGTCGAAAACTTATCTATAAAGAGGCTGCTTCATTAGAGGCTTTCGTAAAGGTGACTTTTCTTGTTTTTTTTTTTGGAATAAGCTTTTTTAAAGAATATTTTCAATAGCTTTCATGAAGAAAAGTCATTCGAAATTCTACTTTGGAAAAGCTCAATACTAATAGATTTTCAAAAGATTCCTTCGAGCTAAAGCCGTCGAAAATTTATATTTTAAGAGGATTTTTCATTATAGGCTTTCGTAGAGGTGACTTTTCTGGTTTTTTTTTGGAAGAGGCTTTAATTAAGAATCTTTTCCAGAGCTTTCATGAAAAAAATCATTCGAGATTCTCCCTTGAAAAATCTCAATATTAATAAATTTTCAAAAGATTCCTTGGAGATAAAATTGTGGAAAACATACCTTTAAAGAGGCTTTTTCATTAAAGGCTTTCGTAAAGATGACTTTCGTGGGTTTTTTTTGGAAGAAGCTTTTTAAAAGAATTTTTTCCAGATCTTTCACGAAAAAAGGTCATTCGAAATTCTCTTTTGGAAAAGCTCAATATTAATAAATTTTCAACGTATTCCTTCGAGAAGAAGCTTTCGAAAACTTATCTTAAAAGAGGCTGCTTAATTATAGACTTTCGTAAAGGTGACTATCGTGGGATGTTTTATGGAAGAATCTTTTTTAAAGAATCTTTTCCAGAGCATTAATGTAAAAAAGTCATTAGAAATACTACTTTGGAAAAGCTCAATACTAATAGATTTTCAAAAGATTCCTTCGAGCTAAAGCCGTCGAAAATTTATATTTTAAGAGGATTTTTCATTAAAGGCTTTCGTAGAGGTGACTTTTCTGGTTTTTTTTTGGAAGAGGCTTTTTTAAAGAATCTTTTCCAAATCTTTCATGAAAAAAAGTCTTTCGAAATTCTCCCTTGAAAAATCTCAATATTAATAAATTTTCAAAAGATTCCTTGGAGATAAAGTTGTGGAAAACTTATCTTTAAAAAGGCTTTTTCATTAAAGGCTTTCGTAAAGATGACTTTCGTGGGTTTTTTTTGGAAGAAGCTTTTTAAAAGAATTTTTTCCAGATCTTTCACGAAAAAAGGTCATTCGAAATTCTCTTTTGGAAAAGCTCAATATTAATAAATTTTCAACGTATTCCTTCGAGAAGAAGCTTTCGAAAACTTATCTTAAAAGAGGCTGCTTAATTATAGACTTTCGTAAAGGTGACTATCGTGGGATGTTTTATGGAAGAATCTTTTTTAAAGAATCTTTTCCAGAGCATTAATGTAAAAAAGTCATTAGAAATACTACTTTGGAAAAGCTCAATACTAATAGATTTTCAAAAGATTCCTTCGAGCTAAAGCCGTCGAAAATTTATATTTTAAGAGGATTTTTCATTAAAGGCTTTCGTAGAGGTGACTTTTCTAGTTTTTTTTTGGAAGAGGCTTTTTTAAAGAATCTTTTCCAAATCTTTCATGAAAAAAAGTCTTCCGAAATTCTCCCTTGAAAAATCTCAATATTAATAAATTTTCAAAAGATTCCTTGGAGATAAAGTTGTGGAAATTTTATCTTTAAAGAGGCTTTTTAATTAAAGGCTTTCGTAAAGATGACTTTCGTGGGTTTTTTTTGGAAGAAGCTTTTTAAAAGAATTTTTTCCAGATCTTTCACGAAAAAAGGTCATTCGAAATTCTCTTTTGGAAAAGCTCAATATTAATAAATTTTCAACGTATTCCTTCGAGAAGAAGCTTTCGAAAACTTATCTTAAAAGAGGCTGCTTAATTATAGACTTTCGTAAAGGTGACTATCGTGGGATGTTTTATGGAAGAATCTTTTTTAAAGAATCTTTTCCAGAGCATTAATGTAAAAAAGTCATTAGAAATACTACCTTGGAAAAGCTCAATAATATAGAGAAGCAAAGCTTTGTATGCGAGTGACGAGACTTTTTTTAAGTTAAACACGCCTTTTTTAGAATAAGTTGACTTGAGACAAATAAATTTACTGTATTGTTAATTACTAATTATTAATTTTTTAGCATAATGAGGCTTCTATTTTTGATTACATATACAATTACCCATTTTCGCGAACATCGAATTTTTTATTGCCCTGCTATGGCTTTTTCAGTGACACGACCACACACAACTTATAAAGCTCGTCGCGATCGCTCGTTCTTCGCAATTAATCAAAAGATCCTTACCAGATAAAGCTTTCGAAAAGTTATATTTAAAGAGGCTGCTTCATTAGAGGCTTCTGTAAAGATGACCAACGTGGGATGTTTATTGGAAGAAGCTTTTTTAAAGAATTTTTTCCAGAGCTTTTATTAGAAAAAGTCATTAGAATTTCTCATATTATAAAAATTTGTACCCTTAAAAAATTCAATATTACGATATAAAACTTCTTAAAAGCATGCTCAATAGGAGGGATCTCTTTGCTGTCTAAAATGTTTCCATATTCATGGGTTTTTTTTGGAAGTTGATATTGCATGGGTAGTTATTTTCCATGAAGGATCTCATGAAAAAAAGATAGCATTTTCGAAAATCTTCAAACCTTAAAAAAAAGTCATTCGAAAATTTCCTGGGAAAAACCCTGTCTTGAAGTAAAGTTTCGAAAAGGATCTCTTCAATTTGTTGAAGAGTTCGTAAGATGGTGCTGTCTGCAGACTTTTGACTTAAGTAACTTTTCTGGTTTTTTTGGGAAGAGGCTTTTTTGAATGTAGATTTTCTTTTTTTTTGGAAGAGCGTTCATGAAAAAAACTCATTCGATATTCTCCATTGAAAAAGCTCAATATTAATAAATTTCCAAAAGATTCATCGGAGATGAAGCTGTCGAAATTTTATATTGAAATGGGCTGCTTCATTAGAGGCATCCGTAAAGTTGACTTTCCTGGGTTTTTTTTGGAAGAATCTTTTTTAAATAATTTTTTCCAGAGCTTTTATTAGAAAAAGTCATTAGAAATACTACCCTGGAAAAGCTCAATATTATAAAAATTTCAAAAGATTCCTTCGATATAAAGCAGTCGGAAACATATCTTTAAAGAGGCTGCTTCATTAGAGGCTTTCTAATAGTTGATATTCATGGGTTTTTTTTGGAAGAGGCTTTTTTGTAGATTATTTTCCAGAGCGTTCATGAAAAAAAGTCATTCGAAATTCTCCCTTGGAAAAGATCAATATTAATAAATTTTCAAAAGATTCCTTCGAGATAAAGCTGTCGAAAACTTATATTGAAAGAGGTTCCTTAAATAGAGGCTTACGTAAAGGTGACTTTTCTGGTTTTTTTTGGAATGGGCTTTTTTGTAGATTAATTTCCAGAGCGTTCATGAAAAAAACTCATTCGATATTCTCCCTTGAAAAAGCTCAATATTAATAAATTTCCAAAAGATTCATCGGAGATGAAGCTGTCGAAAATTTATATTGAAATGGGCTGCTTCAATAGAGGCATCCGTAAAGTTGACTTTCCTGGGTTTTTTTTGGAAGAAGCTTTTTTAAAGAATATTTTCAATAGCTTTCATGAAAAAAAGTCATTCGAAATTCTACTTTGGAAAAGCTTAATATTAATAAATTTTCTAAAGATTCCTTGAAGATAAAGCTGTCGAAAACTTATCAATAAAGAGGCTGCTTTACTAGAGGCTTTCGTAAAGGTGACTTTCCTGGGTTTTTTTTGGAAGAGGCTTTTTAAAAGAATCTTTTCCAAATCTTTCATGAAAAAAAGTCTTTCGAATTCTACCTTGGAAAAGCTCAATACTAATAGATTTTCAAAAGATTCCTTCGAGCTAAAACCGTCGAAAATTTATATTTTAAGAGGATTTTTCATTAAAGGCTTTCGTGGAGGTGACTTTGGCGGGTTTTTTTTGGAACAGGCTTTAATAAAGAATCTTTTCTAGAGCTTTCATTAGAATAAGTCATTCGAAATTCTCCCTTGAAAAATCTCAATATTAATAAATTTTCAAAAGATTCCTTGGAGATAAAGTTGTGGAAAACTTATCTTTAAAGAGGCTTTTTCATTAAAGGCTTTCGTAAAGATGACTTTCGTGGGTTTTTTTTGGAACAGGCTTTATTAAAGAATCTTTTCTAGAGCTTTCATTAGAAAAAGTCATTCGAAATTCCACCTTGGAGAAGCTCAATATTTATAAATTTTCAAACATTTCCTTCGAGATTAAGCTGTCTAAAACTTACCTTAATAGAGGCTGCTTAATTATAGACTTTCGTAAAGGTGACTATCGTGGGATGTTTTATGGAAGAATCTTTTTTAAAGAATCTTTTCCAGAGCATTAATGTAAAAAAGTCATTAGAAATACTACCCTGGAAAAGCTCAATATTATAAAAATTTCAAAATATTCCTTCGATATAAAGCAGTCGGAAACATTTCTTTAAAGGGGCTGCTTCATTAGAGGCTTTCTAATAGTCGATTTTCGTGGCTTTTTTTTGGAAGAAGCATTAATTAAGTATCTTTTTAAGAAACTACATAAAAAAAATCATTGTAAATTCTTCCTCGGAAATGCTCAATGTAAATAAATTTTCAAAAGATTCCCTCGATATAAACCTGTCAAAAACGTATTTTAAAAGAGGCTTTTTCATTTAAGGGTTTCGTAAAGGTGACTTTTGTAGGTTTTTTTCTGGAAGAAGCATTTTTAAAGAATCTTTTCCAGATCTTTATAAAAAAAGTCATCCATGATAATACCTTTGATTCGCTCAATATTAAAAAATTTTAAAAAGATTCCTTCGAGATAAAGCTGTGAAGACTTATCTTCTAAAAAAGCTTCTTTCAAAAAAAAACCCACGAAAGTCATCTTTACAAGGGCCTCATTTCAAAAAGCCTCTTTTAAGCTTAGTTTTCGACAGCTTTATCTCAAAGGCATCTTTTTAAAATTTATTAATATTGAGCTTTTTCAAGGTAGAATTATGAATGACTTTTTTTCATGAATGCTGTAAAAATAATTCTTTAAAACAGCTTTTCTAAAATATAACACAAGTAAGTCAACTTTACGTTAGACTTTAATGAAACAGCCTCTTTAAAGATAAAATTTAGACAGCTCCATTTCGAAGAAATATTTTTACCGAATCTTTTCGAATGTACTCATAATGAGTCGAATTCCGAAAGACTTTTCATTGAGAAACCTCTCTATAGAATTCTATACGATTGCCACATCATGAAAAAGGTTACTTCCATGGTTTTCTTTTTGGAAGTGCCTTTTGTAAAGAACCTTTTCCAGAGCTTACTTTTGAGAAAAATCTTTCGAAATTCGACATTGAGAAAATCAATTAAATTGAATTTCCTTTTTGTGTTATGTGGAAAATTTAATTCACAAAGAGTCTTAATTGATTCGCCTTCGAAAAAGTAAATTTTGGTTTAAAGCTACAAAAAATTTCCTTATTAATGATACTTTTGAGGGAATTTTTATTAAAATTACGATTCGGAGCATATCTAAAATAAAATATTTGAAGCAATCCAAATAGGAATATATTTCTCGGCCAATTCTTTCGAAAAATACTTATTTCCAATAATTTATAAATTTTCATCTTTGTTGATAATCCATAAAATCACTTGTTTTGTAGCCACTTTTTCCGGTAGATAAGAATTATATTACTTTTTTAGGTGAGAGCTCAATGAAAATATTTATTTAAGGAAGCATCGCTTAAAAAGAATCGCGAAAGTTAAATTTTCGATAAAGATTACTTCAAGTGTCTTTTATGATGTCATTTGTGAGGCGTTTTTTGAATAAGCCATTTTTTGGGTATATCGAAAATAAATTTTTCAGAAAACAAATGATTCAAAATTAATATGGAATAAAATTTTGAATCCATCAGTCAAAGCTCTATTTTTGAGATTGATTTTATATTGAAAAAGGCTCCTTCATAAGAGGCTTTCGTAAAGGTGACTTTTTTGTTTTTTTTTTTTGGAAGAAGCTTTTTTAAAGAATATTTTCCAGAGCGTTCATGAAAAAAAGACATTCGACATTCTCCTTTGGAAAAGCTCAATATTAATTAATTTTTAAATGATTCCTTATAGTTTATGCTGTCAAAAACTTACCTTTAAAGAGGCTTTTTTATGAGCCTTTCGTAGAGGTGACTTTGATGGGTTTTTATTGAAAGAGGCTTTAATTAAGAATCTTTTCCAGAGCTTTCATTAGAAAAAGTCATTCGAAATTCCACCTTGGAAAAGCTCAATATTAATAAATTTTCAAAAGATTCTTTCCAGATAAAGCTTTCGAAAACTTAGCTAAAAAGAGGCTGCTTCACTAGAGGCTTTGGTAAAAGTGACTTTCCTGGGTTTTTTTTGGAAGAGGCTTTTTTGTAGATTATTTTCCAGAGCGTTCATGGAAAAAAGTCATTCGAAATTCTCCCTTGAAAAAGCTCACTATTAATAAATTTTCAAAAGATTCCTTCCAGATAAAGCTGTCGAAAACTAAGCTTAAAAGAGGCTGCTTCATTAGAGGCTCATGTAATAGTGCTTTTCGTGGGTTTTTTTTGGAAGAAGCTTTTTTAAAGAATCTTTTCCAGATCTTTCATGAAAAAAAGTCATTCGAATTCTACCTTGGAAAAGCTCAATACTAAAAGATTTTCAAATGATTCCTTCGAGCTAAAGCCGTCGAAAATTTATATTTTAAGAGGATTTTTCATTAAAAAGTTTTCGTAAAGGTGACTTTTCTGGTTTTTTTTTGGAAGAAGCTTTTTTAAAGAATATTTTCAATAGCTTTCATGAAAAAAAGTCATTCGAAATTCTACTATAGAAAAGCTCAATATTAATAGATTTTTAAAAGATTCCTTCCATATAAAGCTGTCGAAAACTTAGCTTAAGTGAGGCTGCTTCGTTAGAAACTTTTGTAAAGTTGACTTTCCTTGGTTTTTTTTGGAAGAAGCTTTTTTAAAGAATATTTTCTAGAGCGTTCATGAAAATAAGTCATTCGAAATTCTCCTTCGAAAAAGCTCAATATTAATAAATTTTCAATAGATTCCTTTGAGAAAAAGCTGTCGAAAATTTATCTATATAGAGGCTGCTTCACTAGTGGCTTTCGTAAAGTTGACTTTCCTGGGTTTTTTTGGAAGAGGCTTTTTTGTGGATTATTTTCCAGAGCGTTCATGAAAAAAAGTCATTCGAAATTCTCCCTTGAAAAAGCTCACTATTAATAAATTTTCAAAAGATTCCTTCCAGATAAAGCTGTCGAAAACTTAGCTTAAAAGAGGCTCTTCATTAAAGGCTTTCGTAAAGGTGACTTTTCTGATTTTTTTTGGAAGAAGCTTTTTTAAAGAATATTTTCAATAGCTTTCATGAAAAAAAGCCATTCGAATTCTACTTTGGAAAAGCTCAATATTAATAAATTTTCAAAAGATTCCTTGATATTAAAGCTGTCGAAAACTTATCTATATAGAGGCTGCTTCACTAGTGGCTTTCGTAAAGTTGACTTTCCTGCGTTTTTTGGATGAAGCTTTTTTGTAGATTATTTTCCAGAGCGTTCATGAAAAAAAGTCATTCGAAATTCTACTTAGGAAAAGCTCAATATTAATAAATATTCAAAAGATTCCTTGAAGATAAAGCTGTCTAAAACTTATCTATAAATAGGCTAATTCATTAGAGGCTCTTGTAATAGTGCTTTTCGTGGGTTTTTTTTGGATGAAGCTTTTTTGTAGATTATTTTCCAGAGCGTTCATGAAAAAAAGTCATTCGAAATTCTCCTTTGAAAAAGCTAAATACTTATAGATTTTCAAATGATTCCTTCGAGCTAAAGCCGTCGAAAATTTATATTTTAAGAGGATTTTTCATTAAAAGCTTTCGGAAAGGTGACTTTTCTGGTTTTTTTTGGAAGAAGCTTTTTTAAAGAATCTTTTCCAGATCTTTCATGAAAAAAAGTCATTCGAATTCTAACTTGGAAAAGCTCAATACTAATAAATTTTTAAAAGATTCCTTCCAGATAAAGCTGTCGAAAACTTAGCTTAAGTGAGGCTGCTTCGTTAGAAACTTTTGTAAAGTTGACTTTCCTTGGTTTTTTTTGGAAGTAGCTTTTTTGTAGATTATTTTCCAGAGCGTTCATGAAAAAAAGTCATTCGAAATTCTCCTTTGAAAAAGCTCAATACTTATAGATTTTCAAATGATTCCTTCGAGCTAAAGCCGTCGAAAATTTATATTTTAAGAGGATTTTTCATTAAAAGCTTTCGGAAAGGTGACTTTTCTGGTTTTTTTTGGAAGAAGCTTTTTTAAAGAATCTTTTCCAGATCTTTCATGAAAAAAAGTCATTCGAATTCTAACTTGGAAAAGCTCAATACTAATAGATTTTTAAAAGATTCCTTCCAGATAAAGCTGTCGAAAACTTAGCTTAAGTGAGGCTGCTTCGTTAGAAACTTTTGTAAAGTTGACTTTCCTTGGTTTTTTTTGGAAGTAGCTTTTTTGTAGATTATTTTCCAGAGCGTTCATGAAAAAAAGTCATTCGAAATTCTACTTAGGAAAAGCTCAATACTAATAGATTTTCAAATGAATCCTTCGAGCTAAAGCCGTCGAAAATTTATATTTTAAGAGGATTTTTCATTAAAAGCTTTCGTAAAGGTGACTTTCGTGGGTTTTTTTTGGAAGAAGCTTTTTAAAAGAATTTTTTCCATATTTTTCATGAAAAAAGGTCATTCGAAATTCTCTTTTGGAAAAGCTCAATATTAATAAATTTTCAACGTATTCCTTCGAGAAGAAGCTTTCGAAAACTTATCTTAAAAGAGGCTGCTTAATTATAGACTTTCGTAAAGGTGACTATCATGGGATTTTTTATGGAAGTATCTTTAATATTGAGCTTTTTCAAGGTAGAATTATGAATGACTTTTTTTCATGAATGCTCTAAAAATAATTCTTTAAAACAGCTTTTCCAAAATATATCACAAGTAAGTCAACTTTAGGATAGTCTTTAATGAAACAGCCTCTTTAAAGATCAAATTTAGACAGCTCCATTTCCAAGAAATATTTTTACCGAATCTTTTCGAATGTACTCATAATGAGTCGAATTCCGAAAGAATTTTCATGAAGAAACCTCTCTATTTATTCTTTTACAATTGCCACATCATGAAAAAAGCCTCTATAAAGATAACTTTTCGACGCATTATTTCGTAGGAATTATTTTGAAAATTTATTAATATTGAGCTTTTTCTAAAGTAAATAACTTTTTACATGAAAGCTCTGCGAAAGGTTCTTTAAAAAAGCTTCTTCCAGAAAAAAAGACACGAAAATCACCTTTTCGATGGTCTGAAAAAGCATCTTTAAAGATATGTTTTCGACAGCTTCATTTCGAAGAAATATTTTTGCTTTATCTTTTCAAATGATACTCATTAATTGTCAAATTCTTTAAGACTTTTCATAGAGATTCCTCTCTATAGAATTCTATAAGATTGCCACATCATGAAAAAGGTTACTTCCATGGTTTTCTTTTTGGAAGTGCCTTTTGTAAAGAACCTTTTCCAGAGCTTACTTTTGAGAAAAATCTTTCGAAATTCGACATTGAGAAAATCAATTAAATTGAATTTCCTTTTTGTGTTATGTGGAAAATTTAATTCACAAAGAGTCTTCATTGATTCGCCTTCGAAAAAGTAAATTTTGGGATAAGGCTACAAAAAATTTCCTTATTAATGATACTTTTGAGGGAATTTTTATTAAAATTACGATTCGGAGCATATCTAAAATAAAATATTTGAAGCAATCCAAAAAGGAATATATTTCTCGGCCAATTCTTTCGAAAAATACTTATTTCCAAATATTTTCATCTTTGTTGATAATCCATAAAATCACTTGTTTTGTGGCCACTTTTTCCGATAGATAAGAATTACATTACTTTTTTAGGTGAGAGCTCAATGAAAATATTTATTTAAGGAAGCATCGCTTAAAAAGAATCGCGAAAGTTAAATTTTCGATAAAGATTACTTCAAATGTCTTTTTTGATGTCATTTGTGAGGCGTTTTTTGAATAAGCCCTTTTTTGGGTATATCGAAAATAAATTTTTCAGAAAACAAATGATTTAAAATTAATATGGAATAAAATTTTGAATCCATCAGTCAAAGCTCTATTTTTGAGAGATATTCAGTCAAACATTACGCAACGTTGCCGGACGACTATAAATATGACAGTCATTTTTTTGAATCTTACGAACTCTTTAATTTTAATGTTGTTGAATGATTTCATATTTTACAAAAAATCGGTTCTTGAAGTGGTGACATCCGAATGAAGATTATTGGGATGATTCTTTATACAAAATCGAAAAAATATCTTTCGGCAGTTTTATTGAGGTTTCATTCCTCTTAAGAAAAGATATTTTCATTAAGATCTCTTGAGTGAATATTTTTTGAAAATAGCGCTTTGATAGATAAATTCAAAATTTTATTCCATATTTTTTATGAATCATTCGTATTCTGAAAATTTTTTTTTAGATATTCTCAAAAAAGGGCAAATTCAAAATGATACTTTAATGTGGTTCAAAAAAATAAGAAGAAGTAATCTTTATCGAAGAGTAAACTTTATAAGGGATATTCTTTTAAAGTGATGATTCCATCGAATAAATAAATTAATTGAGGTCTCTCCTAAAAAAGTAGTATATTTCTTTTCAAAACTTGAAAAGTGGCCTCATAACTATGCTCTGAATCTTTTTTTTCAAAAGATCCCTCAAAAGTATCATTTAAAAAGTTTTTTTTTTTGTTATTTTTTTACACAAATTCTATTTTTTTTTATTATAATTTTTTGTACAATGTACAAAGTTGAAAAAGTTACAAGAGATTGTAAATTGAATAAAAATAAGAAAATTCTAATTAAAATATTAATTCATTATTTTTTATTGATTCTTAATTTAAATCGTTAACGATCGAGAGATTCTCGCAAGGCAGTTTGACGAACTTGTTCTGCGCTTTTTGTGTGATTCTTATTGCCGTAAACAATGCACTCGTTAATTGATTTTCAAGCAGGCTTATGGAAAAATTGTTTAGACTGTTAAAACACTTGTAGTATGTTGGCTTTAATGCACTAAGGTAAAATTAAAAAAGGCCTTCAACGTAGTGTTGCTGGATTAACTTTGGAACAATGGTCATAAAAGCGAAAAGAACTGTAATAAATTAATTAAGCTCGCTTTACGAAAAGATATTTTCATAAAGTTCTAATATATTTTAATTAAGGTCTTTCGCATATCTGCGACTCTTACCAAACATTTTCTTGATCATGTTGCCCTCCACATCTGGATCTTCTTTATATTGGTTTTCCTTGATAGCTATTTTCTATTCTATAGTATGTAATTGGCCGTACATATGTTTCGACATGAAATTTGTAAAATTTAGGAATGAGGTCATCTCTGTATATACCTATCGATTTGAGTTGAAAACATGAGCGCCACGTTTTCAAATGCCATACTTCGAGATGGTCCTTTCAGTTGTTTATTTTATTGACCCAGAAGCCCAATTACTTTTTATCTTTCATCCACTCTATTTGCTCGATACACGATGCAATTTGTTTTTCGCTAACATGTTTGCATTTTGTGTTGTTGACGCTCATTACTTGCGTTTTTGTGGGATTAAATTAAATTTCAAACTTTACGCCATTAATTTTACATTTTTGAAATTTTTTTTCAGATTTTAAATAATGTCACGAATCAGCATCAACGAGAAAAGCTTCGGCGAGATAGGACAGAATGCTTCATAACCTACTCACGTACTGATGACCAGGAAAGCTTTATGGCTCTCGTAATATCGTCGTAGATTCGCCAAATTTCCTCATCATCCTTATCGATGAATCCTGCAAATAATGTCGTTCGATTTAGCTTGTCGAAGGCTATCGACGCATCAATTGCGCCAATGAGAAAAGGTATGTTTTTGGCGCTTTTATCGTCCCGTCTAGCAAATAAATAGCGTGTTCGAAGGGCACTTTTTGTTTGATAACGAACTGGACCGGCGGATCTGAGTGTTTTGCGTTGATTCTGCTCGTCACCTATTTCTCAAATATGTTCAACGGAGTGTCGGATATCGTAATTGGTCTGATGTTGCCGGCATCTGAATCACTCTTTTTATTTTCTTTAAATTTTGAAGAAGATCAGAAATGTGTCAAGCTTAATCATTGTCTCTAGTAGACTAGATACAATAGACAGTTTCCTCTATGCACGAGTACTTGATCATCCAATTTCACGCATCAGAAAAATTGACTTAGCGATCTTTTATCATTTCTGTAGCTAGTATATAAGCGATGGCCTTCTCATACCTATTTTGTTTGTCTAATTTAGAGTCATTCAAATGAAGTGTGTCTCGTTATCCATACCGTTCTCGCAATTTATTGCCATCTTAGTCAATATTGAGGCAGTTTTTTTTCATATTCATACTATTCTCGATTCGTTCATATCGGACTTCAGGTATAATTGCATAATGACATCTTACATTCTCGTATCTCGCCAAGATATTAATTTGTATGTTTTAGCCTGCATTAATCTTGTCGACTAATACATGATCATTCCAAGATTAGTTATGTAGACCGTTTTCAAACGTATAATTTGTTGGTTTGACGAAGAGGAGGTTTGAACAAAATATTTTCTATATCTCAATGCTATTCTTTAGTATTTGGTCAAAACGTGAATGGCAGCATAAGTCAAATTTATGTCATATATATTAATTTATTTATTATTGTAAATTTAGTCTAAATTAATTTATTAAATTTCACCAACTAACTTGTTTAAAAAAGTGAAAATTTTAGAGAAATTTAGTATTCGAAAGGTTTAATAGTTGAAAAAAATCTTTCCTAGGCTAAAGCAAATTATCTCGAAAAGCTAAAATACAACCTAGAAACATGTAAGGACACGTATAAACTGTAAAAATTCGTGTATTTTATTGGCTTTTATGCACTAACCGATCACCCTAAATTTAAAAAAGGGCTATCACTTAGTCTTGCTGATTTAAACGTCGGACAAATAATCATAAGAACGAAAACAACTGTGATTTTTAGTAAAGTTCGTCTGAAGTATCTGGCCGACGCACCCTTGACGCTTATATGAGCGACATTACGCGACACAACGTGGCCGTAAAACTATAAATATGACTGATTTTGTGTTTATTTTGAATCTTTCGAACTCTTTTAATTTTTTTTTTTAAAAAAAATAACTGACTCGTGGTCAAGCCACCGGTCAGCCATAAACTTAATGACACGCTCAAAGGTAAATCAGATTAATAAAAATTGACTCATGTACTACTTTATGTATGAATAATTAAAATCAGAAGAAGATGGAGCACAGTTGCTTTTTTAAAGACTTTTAAATTTAAATTGAAAATATATTTCATATCGATTCTTCAAGGAGCTCTTCTCAATAAATATTTATTGAATATGTAAGATTTATTTTACAATGATTAAAGAAATTTCCACTTAAAATAGACCTTAATGAGATGAATTAATAATCGTATTCCATATCGATTTCTAATGAAGTATCTCCTTTAATATAACTTTTGATTTTTTCCCTTAAAATAAAGCCTCCAAAAATGATTCATTTTAGTAGTTCCAGTAAATTAATGTTAACAAAGAAGATTTAAAAAAATTAAAATTAAAGAATCCCTAATTAATGATTGCTTGAGATTGCTTTTGCCAATAGGATAATACATAAAAGTTTTTTTTTAATTTTTATCAAAATATAATCATAAATAGAAAAATTAATTCATTTTTTGAATCAAAGCACCTTTTGAAAAAATGATTTAAAAGAAGTCTTTTCTATGATTTATCAATATAATGGAATTTTTGTAAAAAATCGAAAAATTATTCCTCATAGAGTCTTCATAGATACGCTTTTGAAAAAGTAATTTTTGGGATAATTCTTCGAAAAAGGGCTTTTGAAATAAAACTTTTATGGTATTTTTTTTAAAAATACGATTCAAGGTTTACCTAAAGTAAAATATTTGGAGGAATCTCAATAGGAATATTTTTCTCGGCCCATTCTTTCGAAGTAATCAGTTTTGAAGCCTTTTTTTAGATTATCAGTTCAAAAAACCCTTTTGGAGAAATATCCCGAAATTGAAATTTTTAAATATCTCCATTAAAAGACGATATGGAATAAATTTTCTAATAAACGATATGTTTGACGAATGTAGTCGAGAGATTACTTATCCGAATCAATACTTTCTGACGGAAGTAATCAGTATAAATCAAAGATCCTCAATCTTGTGAATGAACACTTTGAGATACAAAATTATAAAACAGCTCATTTTTTTCTAAATTAAGGTGGTCAAATTCAGATTGATGAAAAACTAAAATAAATTTTCCTATGCTAACAAGACATGCAAAATTTGTGCCAACTTTTTGAAACAGCTAGGTTAAATAGTTAAAAAAAATTTCCCAGCCTCAAATTATCTCTAGTAACTTTTTGATAAATAAAAACTGTCGCATTCACATGTGTAGACTGTTAAAATTCTTGCGCTATATTGGCTTTAATGCACTTACCGATCATTGAATATTAAAAAGGGCCTTTAACGTAGTCTTGATTGAAAAACTTTGGAACAATGGTCATAAAAGTGAAAAAAACTGTAATTAATTAATTAAGCTCGCTTTACGAAAAGATATTTTCATAAAGTTCTCTTAAGTGAAAATGAAAATAAAAACTGTCGGATTGACATGTGTAGACTGTTAATCGTTTTTCAAGTAGGCGTATGGCAAAGTTGATGCGTATATGATCGATCTTTAGTCTGACTGGATCAAATACGAATGCATAAAGTAGTTATGTTGTATGATCGTATCTGCGGCTCTTACCCAAGATTTTCTTGATCATGTTGCCCTCCAGCGTCTGGATCTTCTTTATGTTGATTTTCGAACGATAGATATTTTCAAGTCTATATAATGTAGTTGGCCGTACTTACGTTTCGAAAAGAAATTCGCATACACCATATCCTCGGCACAATTCTCGTTTCCAAGGCTTATATTTCGCTATCTGTATCAGTCTTTTCATTGCCTTTCAATTTTGAATAAGATAAGAAATTTGTTCAGCTGAATCATTGTCTCTAGTAGACTAGATACAATAGACAGTTTCCTCAATGCACGAGTACTTGATCATCCAATTCCACGCATCAGCAAACCTGACTTAGCGATCTTTCGGTAAGCGCTTATTTATGTTATTTTTAAAATTTCTTTTTCAACCGGATTTGACATTGTATATTATTTATTAAAAAGACTCTTGAACGACGATTGGAGCTTACGTGTTTTGACTTTTGGCAGTATGCCACTGCTCATTTTGCCTTCCATTGAATAGCAGTTTTCAATTCAAAAAATAGTGTATTTTTCGAGATGCGTTTTTTGCTCAACGACTTGATAATTCTCATCTGCTGCTCATCTGCTGCTTCTGAAACTTGTACTAGCTTGATTCTCAGCCTATTGCACTTGAAATTCGAAGCACGGTACACAACATATCCTCGTCACAATTCTCGTTTCTCTTTCGCAACTGGAGAGTCCAACCAAGGCTTATATTTTTTATAACTGCTTGGCTAAGGAGATCTCCGCGGCGACCTCCACGGCAATTTCAACAGCGCTTCGTCTGAATATGCTGTAATAGTTGTTTATCATTTCTGTAGCTAGTATATAAGCGATGGCCTTCTCATACCTATTTTGTTTGTCTAATTTAGAGTCATTCAAATGAAGTGTGTCTCGTTATCCATACCGTTCTCGCAATTTATTGCCATCTTAGTCAATATTGAGGCAGTTTTTTTTCATATTCATACTATTCTCGATTCGTTCATATCGGACTTCAGGTATAATTGCATAATGACAACTTACATTCTTGTATCTTGCCAAGATATTAATTTGTATGATTTAGCCTGCATTAATCTTGTCGACTAATACATGATCATTCCAAGATTAATTATGTAGACCGTTTTCAAACGTATAATTTGTTGGTTTGACGAAGAGGAGGTTTGAACAAAATATTTTCTATATCTCAATGCTATTCTTTAGTATTTGGTCAAAACGTGAATGGCAGCATAAGTCAAATTTATGTCATATATATTAATTTATTTATTATTGTAAATTTAGTCTAAATTAATTTATTAAATTTCACCAACTAACTTGTTTAAAAAAGTGAAAATTTTAGAGAAATTTAGTATTCGAAAGGTTTAATAGTTGAAAAAAATCTTTCCTAGGCTAAAGCAAATTATCTCGAAAAGCTAAAATACAACCTAGAAACATGTAAGGACACGTATAAACTGTAAAAATTCGTGTATTTTATTGGCTTTTATGCACTAACCGATCACCCTAAATTTAAAAAAGGGCTATCACTTAGTCTTGCTGATTTAAACGTCGGACAAATAATCATAAGAACGAAAACAACTGTGATTTTTAGTAAAGTTCGTCTGAAGTATCTGGCCGACGCACCCTTGACGCTTATATGAGCGACATTACGCGACACAACGTGGCCGTAAAACTATAAATATGACTGATTTTGTGTTTATTTTGAATCTTTCGAACTCTTTTAATTTTTTTTTTTAAAAAAAATAACTGACTCGTGGTCAAGCCACCGGTCAGCCATAAACTTAATGACACGCTCAAAGGTAAATCAGATTAATAAAAATTGACTCATGTACTACTTTATGTATGAATAATTAAAATCAGAAGAAGATGGAGCACAGTTGCTTTTTTAAAGACTTTTAAATTTAAATTGAAAATATATTTCATATCGATTCTTCAAGGAGCTCTTCTCAATAAATATTTATTGAATATGTAAGATTTATTTTACAATGATTAAAGAAATTTCCACTTAAAATAGACCTTAATGAGATGAATTAATAATCGTATTCCATATCGATTTCTAATGAAGTATCTCCTTTAATATAACTTTTGATTTTTTCCCTTAAAATAAAGCCTCCAAAAATGATTCATTTTAGTAGTTCCAGTAAATTAATGTTAACAAAGAAGATTTAAAAAAATTAAAATTAAAGAATCCCTAATTAATGATTGCTTGAGATTGCTTTTGCCAATAGGATAATACATAAAAGTTTTTTTTTAATTTTTATCAAAATATAATCATAAATAGAAAAATTAATTCATTTTTTGAATCAAAGCACCTTTTGAAAAAATGATTTAAAAGAAGTCTTTTCTATGATTTATCAATATAATGGAATTTTTGTAAAAAACGTTTCCTCATAGAGTCTTCATAGATTCGCTTTTGAAAAAGTAATTTTTGGGGTTATTGTTCGAAAAAGGGCTTTTGAAATAAAACTTTTATGGTATTTTTTTTTAAAATACGATTCAAGGATTACCTAAAGTAAAATATTTGGAGGAATCTCAATAGGAATATTTTTCTAGGCCCATTCTTTCGAAGTAATCAGTTTTAAAGCCTTTTTTTAGAGTATCAGTTAAAAAAACCCTTTTGGAGAAATATCCCGATACTGAAATTTTTAAATATCTGCATTAAAAGACGATATGGAATAAATTTTCTAATAAACGATATGTTTGACAAATGTAGTCGAGACATTTTTTATCCGAATCAATACTTTCTGACGGAAGTAATCAATATTAATCAAAGATCCTCAATCTTGTGAATGAACACTTTGAGATACAAAATTTTTTTCTAAATTAAGGTGGTCAAATTCAGATTGATGAAAAACTAAATTAAATTTTCCTATGCTAACAAGACATGCAAAATTTGTGCCAACTTTTTGAAACAGCTAGGTTTAATAGTTAAAAAAAAATTTCCCTGCCTCAAATTATCTCTAGTAACTTTTTGATAAATAAAAACTGTCGCATTCACATGTGTAGACTGTTAAAATTCTTGTGCTATATTGGCTTTAATGCACTTACCGATCATTGAATATTAAAAAGGGCCTTTAACGTAGTCTTGATTGAAAAACTTTGGAACAATGGTCATAAAAGCGAAAAAAACTGTAATTAATTAATTAAGCTCGCTTTACGAAAAGAAATTTTCATAAAGTTCTCTTAAGTGAAAATGAAAATAAAAACTGTCGGATTGACATGTGTAGACTGTTAATCGTTTTTCAAGTAGGCGTATGGCAAAGTTGATGCGTATATGATCGATCTTTAGTCTGACTGGATCAAATACGAATGCATAAAGTATGATCGTATCTGCGTCTCTTACCCAAGATTTTCTTGATCATGTTGCCCTCCAGCGTCTGGATCTTCTTTATGTTGATTTTCGAACGATAGATATTTTCAAGTCTATAGAATGTAGTTGGCCGTACTTACGTTTCGAAAAGAAATTCGCATACACCATATCCTCGGCACAATTCTTGTTTTCTTTCTCAATTGGCGAGTCAAACCAAGGCTTATATTTCAGCAACTGTATCAGTCTTTTCATTGCCTTTTAATTTTGAATAAGATAAGAAATTTGTCCAGCTGAATCATTGTCTCTAGTAGACTAGATACAATAGACAGTTTCCTCAATGCACGAGTACTTGATCATCCAATTCCACGCATCAGCAAACCTTACTTAGCGAGCTTTCGGTAAGCGCTTTTTTATGTTCTTTTTAAAATTTCTTTTTCAACCGGATTTGACATTGTATATTACTTATTAAACAGACTCTTGAACATCGATTGGAGCTCACTGTTTTGACGTTTGGCAGTATGCCACTGCTCATTTTGCTCTTCATTGAATGGCAGTTTACATTCCGACTAAAAGTGCATTTTTCGAGATGCGTTTTTTGTTCAACGACTTGATAATTCTCATCTGCTGCTCATCTGCTGTTCCTGAAACTTGAATTATCTTGTTTCTAGCCGATTGCACTTTAAATTCGAAGCACGGTACACAACATATCCACGTCACAATTCTCGTTTCTCTTTCGCAATTGGAGAGTCCAACCAAGGCTTATATTATTTATGATTTCTTGGCGCAGCAGTTCCCGAGGCGACCTCCACGGCAATTTCAACAGCGCTTCGTCTTTATATTCTGTAATAGTAGTTTATCATTTCTGTAGCTAGTATATAAGCACTTTCCTTCTCATACCTATTCATTTTGTCTAATTTAATGTCACTCAAATTTCTTTATAAATGATACTTTTGAGGGAATTTTTATTAAAATTACGATTCCGATCATATCTAAAATAAAATATTTGAAGCAATTCAAAAATAGGAATATATTTCTCGGCCAATTCTTTCGAAAAATACTAATTTCCAATAATTTATAAAATTTCATCTTTGTGTATAATCTATAAAATCACTTGTTTTTTGGCCAATTTTTCCGATAGATAAGAATTATATTACTTTTTTAGGTGAGATCTCAATGAAAATATTTATTTAAGGAAGCATCGCTTAAAAAGAATCGCGAAAGTTAAATTTTCGATAAAGATTACTTCAAATGTCTTTTTTGATGTCATTTGTGAGGCGTTTTTTGAATTAGCCCTTTTTTGGGTATATCGAAAAAAAATTTTTCAGAAAACAAATGATTCAAAAATAATATGGAATAAAATTTTGCATCCATCAGTCAAAGCTCTATTTTTGAGAGATATTCAGTCAAACATTACGCAACGCAACGTTGCCGGACGACTATATATATGACCCTCATTATTTTGCATCTTACGAACTCTTTAAATTTAATGTTGTTGAATGATTTCATATTTTACAAAAAATCGGTTCTTGAAGTGGTGGCATCTGAATGAAGATTATTCGGATGATTCTTTATACAAAATCGAAAAAATATCTTTCGGCAGTTTTATTGAGGTTTCATTCTTCTTAAGAAAAGATATTTTCATTAAGATCTTTTGAGTGAATATCTCTTGTAAATAGAGCTTTGATTGATAAATTCAAAATTTTATTCCATATTTTTTATGAATAATTCTTATTCTGAAAATTTTTTTTTCGATATTCTCAAAAAAGGGCAAATTCAAAATGATACTTTAATGTGGTTCAAAAAAATAAGAAGAAGTAATCTTTATCGAAGAGTAAACTTTATAAGGGATTTTCTTTTAAAGTGATGATTCCATCGAATGAATAAATTAATTGAGGTCTCTCCTAAAAAAGTAGTATATTTCTTTTCAAAACTTGAAAAGTGGCCTCATAACTATGCTCTGAATCTTTTTTTTCAAAAGATCCCTCAAAAGTATCATTTAAAAAGTTTTTTTTTTTGTTATTTTTTTACACAAATTCTATTTTTTTTTATTATAATTTTTTGTACAATGTACAAAGTTGAAAAAGTTACAAGAGATTGTAAATTGAATAAAAATAAGTAAATTCTAATAAAAATATTAATTCATTATTTTTTATTGATTCTTAATTTAAATCGTTAACGATCGAAAGATTCTCTCAAGGCAGTTTGACGAACTTGTTCTGCGCTTTTTGTGTGATTCTTATTGCCGTAAACAATGCACTCGTTAATTGATTTTCAAGCAGGCTTATGGAAAAATTGTTTTGACTGTTAAAACACTTGTAGTATGTTGGCTTTAATGCACTAAGGTAAAATTAAAAAAGGCCTTTAACGTAGTATTGCTGGATTAACTTCGGAACAATGGTCATAAAAGCGAAAACAACTGTAATAAATTAATTAAGCTCGCTTTACGAAAAGAAATTTTCATAAAGTTATAATATATTTTAATTAAGGTCTTTCTAATCAAATATTACCAAATATTTTCTTGATCATGTTGCCCTCCAGCGTCTGGATCTTCTTTATATTGGTTTTCTACGGATAGATATTTTCTATTCTACAGTATGTAATTGGCCGTACATACGTTTCGACAAGAACGAAAACAACTGTGATTACTTAGTAAAGCTCGTCTGAAGTTTCTGGCCGACGCACCCTCGACGCTTGTATGAGCGACATAACGCGACAAAACGTGGCCGTAAAACTATAAATATGACTGATTTTATGTCTATTTTGAATCTTTCGAACACTTTAAATTTTTTTTTTAAAAAAAAATAACTGACTCGTGGTAGAGCCACCGGTCAGCCATAAACTTAATGACACGCTCAAAGGTAAATCAGATTAATAAAAATTGACTCAAGTACTACTTTATGTATGAATTTTTAAAATCAGAAGAAGATGGAGCACAGTTGCTTTTTTAAAGACTTTTAAATTTAAATTGAAAATATATTTCATATCGATTCTTCAAGGAGCTCTTTTCAATAAATATTTATTGAATATGTAAGATTTATTTTACAATGATTAAAGAAATTTCCACCTAAAATAGACCTTAATGAGATGAATTAATAATCGTATTCCATATCGCTTTCTAATGAAGTATCTCCTTTAATATAACTTTTGTTATTTTCCCTTAAAATAAAGCCTCAAAAAATGATTCATTTTAGTAGTTCCAGTAAATTAATGTTAACAAAGAAGATTTAAAAAAATTAAAATTAAAGAATCCCTAATTAATGATTGCTTGAGATTGCTTTTGCGAATAGGATAATACATAAAAGTTTTTTTTTAATTTTTATCAAAATATAATCTTAAATAGAAAAATTAAATCTTTTTTTGAATCAAAACACCTTATGAAAAGATGATTTAAAAGAAGTCTTTTCTATGATTAATCAATAAAATGGAATTTTTGTAAAAAACGTTTCCTCATAGAGTGTTCATAGATTCGCTTTTGATAGATTAATTTTTGGGATTATTGTTCGAAAAAGGGCTTTTGAAATAAAACTTTTATGGTATTTTTTTTTTAAATACGATTCAAGGATTACCTAAAGTAAAATATTTGGAGGAATCTCAATAGGAATATTTTTCTAGGCCCATTCTTTCGAAGTAATCAGTTTTAAAGCCTTTTTTTAGAGTATCAGTTAAAAAAACCCTTTTGGAGAAATATCCCGATACTGAAATTTTTAAATATCTGCATTAAAAGACGATATGGAATAAATTTTCTAATAAACGATATGTTTGACAAATGTAGTCGAGACATTACTTATCCGAATCAATACTTTCTGACGGAAGTAATCAATATTAATCAAAGATCCTCAATCTTGTGAATGAACACTTTGAGATACAAAATTAAGGTGGTCAAATTCAGATTGATGAAAAACTAAAATAAATTTTCCTATGCTAACAAGACATGCAAAATTTGTGCCAATTTTTTGAAACAGCTAGGTTAAATAGTTAAAAAAAAATTTCCCTGCCTCAAATTATCTCTAGTAACTTTTTGATAAATAAAAACTGTCGCATTCACATGTGTAGACTGTTAAAATTCTTGTGCTATATTGGCTTTAATGCACTTACCGATCATTGAATATTAAAAAGGGCCTTTAACGTAGTCTTGATTGAAAAACTTTGGAACAATGGTCATAAAAGCGAAAAAAACTGTAATTAATTAATTAAGCTCGCTTTACGAAAAGATATTTTCATAAAGTTCTCTTAAGTGAAAATGAAAATAAAAACTGTCGGATTGACATGTGTAGACTGTTAATCGTTTTTCAAGTAGGCGTATGGCAAAGTTGATGCGTATATGATCGATCTTTAGTCTGACTGCATCAAATACGAATGCATAAAGTTGGTCTGTGGTATGATCGTATCTGCGTCTCTTACCCAAGATTTTCTTGATCATGTTGCCCTCCAGCGTCTGGATCTTCTTTATGTTGATTTTCGAACGATAGATATTTTCAAGTCTATAGAATGTAGTTGGCCGTACTTACGTTTCGAAAAGAAATTCGCATACACCATATCCTCGGCACAATTCTTGTTTTCTTTCTCAATTGGCGAGTCAAACCAAGGCTTATATTTCAGCATCTGTATCAGTCTTTTCATTGCCTTTTAATTTTGAATAAGATAAGAAATTTGTCCAGCTGAATCATTGTCTCTAGTAGACTAGATACAATAGACAGTTTCCTCAATGCACGAGTACTTGATCATCCAATTCCACGCATCAGCAAACCTGACTTAGCGAGCTTTCGGTAAGCGCTTTTTTATGTTCTTTTTAAAATTTCTTTTTCAACCGGATTTGATATTGTATATTACTTATTAAACAGACTCTTGAACATCGATTGGAGCTCACTGTTTTGACGTTTGGCAGTATGCCACTGCTCATTTTGCTCTTCATTGAATGGCAGTTTACATTTCGACTAAAAGTGTATTTTTCGAGATGCGTTTTTTGTTCAACGACTTGATAATTCTCATCTGCTGCTCATCTGCCGTTCCTGAAACTTGAATTATCTTGTTTCTAGCCGATTGCACTTTAAATTCGAAGCACGGTACACAACATATCCACGTCACAATTCTCGTTTCTCTTTCGCAACTTGAGAGTCCAACCAAGGCTTATATTTTTTATAACTGCTTGGCTAAGGAGATCTCCGCGGCGACCTCCACGGCAATTTCAACAGCGCTTCGTCTTTATATGCTGTAATAGTAGTTTATCATTTCTGTAGCTAGTATATAAGCACTTGCCTTCTCATACCTATTCATTTTGTCTAATTTAATGTCACTCAAATTTCTTTATAAATGATACTTTTGAGGGAATTTTTATTAAAATTACGATTCCGATCATATCTAAAATAAAATATTTGAAGCAATTCAAAAATAGGAATATATTTCTCGGCCAATTCTTTCGAAAAATACTAATTTCAAATAATTTATAAAATTTCATCTTTGTGTATAATCTATTAAATCACTTGTTTTTTGGCCGATTTTTCCGATAGATAAGAATTATATTACTTTTTTAGGTGAGATCTCAATGAAAATATTTATTTAAGGAAGCATCGCTTAAAAAGAATCGCGAAAGTTAAATTTTCGATAAAGATTACTTCAAATGTCTTTTTTGATGTCATTTGTGAGCCGTTTTTTGAATTAGCCCTTTTTTGGGTATATCGAAAAAAAATTTTTGAGAAAACAAATGATTCAAAAATAATATGGAATAAAATTTTGCATCCATCAGTCAAAGCTCTATTTTTGAGAGATATTCAGTTAAACATTACGCAACGCAACGTTGCCGGACGACTATATATATGACCCTCATTATTTTGCATCTTACGAACTCTTTAAATATAATGTTGTTGAATGATTTCATATTTTACAAAAAATCGGTTCTTGAAGTGGTGGCATCTGAATGAAGATTATTCGGATGATTCTTTATACAAAATCGAAAAAATATCTTTCGGCAGTTTTATTGAGGTTTCATTCTTCTTAAGAAAAGATATTTTCATTAAGATCTTTTGAGTGAATATCTCTTGTAAATAGAGCTTTGATTGATAAATTCAAAATTTTATTCCATATTTTTTATGAATCATTCTTATTCTGAAAATTTTTTTTTCGATATTCTCAAAAAAGGGCAAATTCAAAATGATACTTTAATGTGGTTCAAAAAAATAAGAAGAAGTAATCTTTATCGAAGAGTAAACTTTATAAGGGATTTTCTTTTAAAGTGATGATTCCATCAAATAAATAATTTAAGTGAGGTCTCTCCTAAAAAAAGCAGTAAATTTCTTATCAATACTTAAAAAGTAGCCTAAAAACTATGCTCTGAATCTTTTTTTTCAAAAGATCCCTCAAAAGTATCATTTAAAAAGTTTTTTTTTTTTGTTATTTTTTTACACAAATTCTATTTTTTTTTATTATAATTTTTTGTACAATGTACAAAGTTGAAAAAGTTACAAGAGATTGTAAATTGAATAAAAATAAGTAAATTCTAATAAAAATATTAATTCATTATTTTTTATTGATTCTTAATTTAAATCGTTAACGATCGAAAGATTCTCGCAAGGCAGTTTGACGAACTTGTTCTGCGCTTTTTGTGTGATTCTTATTGCCGTAAACAATGCACTCGTTAATTGATTTTCAAGCAGGCTTATGGAAAAATTGTTTTGACTGTTAAAACACTTGTAGTATGTTGGCTTTAATGCACTAAGGTAAAATTAAAAAAAGCCTTTAACGTAGTATTGCTGGATTAACTTCGGAACAATGGTCATAAAAGCGAAAACAACTGTAATAAATTAATTAAGCTCGCTTTACGAAAAGTAATTTTCATAAAGTTATAATATATTTTAATTAAGGTCTTTCTAATCAAATATTACCAAATATTTTCTTGATCATGTTGCCCTCCAGCGTCTGGATCTTCTTTATATTATTTTTCGACGGTTTGATATTTTCTATTCTATAGTATGTAATTGGCCGTACATATGTTTCGACAAGAACGAAAACAACTGTGATTACTTAGTAAAGCTCGTCTGAAGTTTCTGGCCGACGCACCCTCGACGCTTGTATGAGCGACATAACGCGACACAACGTGGCCGTAAAACTATAAATATGACTGATTTTATGTCTATTTTGAATCTTTCGAACACTTTAAATTTTTTTTTTAAAAAAAAATAACTGACTCGTGGTCAAGCCACCGGTCAGCCATAAATTTAATGACACGCTCAAAGGTAAATCAGATTAATAAAAATTGACTCAAGTACTACTTTATGTATGAATATTTAAAATCAGAAGAAGATGGAGCACAGTTGCTTTTTTAAAGACTTTTAAATTTAAATTGAAAATATATTTCATATCGATTCTTCAAGGAGCTTTTTTCAATAAATATTTATTGAATATGTAAGATTTATTTTACAATGATTAAAGTAATTTCCACCTAAAATAGACCTTAATGAGATGATTTAATAATCGTATTCCATATCGCTTTCTAATGAAGTATCTCCTTTAATATAACTTTTGTTATTTTCCCTTAAAATAAAGCCTCAAAAAATGATTCATTTTAGTAGTTCCAGTAAATTAATGTTAACAAAGAAGATTTAAAAAAATTAAAATTAAAGAATCCCTAATTAATGATTGCTTGAGATTGCTTTTGCGAATAGGATAATACATAAAAGTTTTTTTTTAATTTTTATCAAAATATAATCTTAAAAAGAAAAATTAAATCTTTTTTTGAATCAAAACACCTTATGAAAAGATGATTTAAAAGAAGTCTTTTCTATGATTAATCAATAAAATGGAATTTTTGTAAAAAACGTTTCCTCATAGAGTGTTCATAGATTCGCTTTTGAAAAATTAATTTTTGGGATTATTGTTCGAAAAAGGGCTTTTGAAATAAAACTTTTATGGTATTTTTTTTTAAAATACGATTCAAGGATTACCTAAAGTAAAATATTTGGAGGAATCTCAATAGGAATATTTTTCTAGGCCCATTCTTTCGAAGTAATCAGTTTTAAAGCCTTTTTTTAGAGTATCAGTTAAAAAAACCCTTTTGGAGAAATATCCCGATACTGAAATTTTTAAATATCTGCATTAAAAGACGATATGGAATAAATTTTCTAATAAACGATATGTTTGACAAATGTAGTCGAGACATTACTTATCCGAATCAATACTTTCTGACGGAAGTAATCAATATTAATCAAAGATCCTCAATCTTGTGAATGAACACTTTGAGATACAAAATTTTTTTCTAAATTAAGGTGGTCAAATTCAGATTGATGAAAAACTTAATTAAATTTTCCTATGCTAACAAGACATGCAAAATTTGTGCCAATTTTTTGAAACAGCTAGGTTAAATAGTTAAAAAAAAATTTCCCTGCCTCAAATTATCTCTAGTAACTTTTTGATAAATAAAAACTGTCGCATTCACATGTGTAGACTGTTAAAATTCTTGTGCTATATTGGCTTTAATGCAGTAACCGATCACCTAAAATTAAAAAAGGCCTTTAACGTAGTCTTGCTGGATTAACTTTGGAACAATGCTCATAAAAGCGAAAACAACTCTAATTAATTATTTAAGATCGCTTTACGGAAAGATATTTTCATAAAGTTCTCTTGAATGAAAATGAAAATAAAAACTGTCGGATTGACATGTGTAGACGGTTCATCGTTTTTCAAGTAGGCGTCTGGCAAAGTTGTTGCGTATATGATCGATCTTTAGGTCTGACTGCATCAAATACGAATGCATAAAGTTGGTCTGTGGTATGAATCGTATCTGCGTCTCTTACCCAAGATTTTCTTGATCATGTTGCCCTCCAGCGTCTGGATCTTCTTTATGTTGATTTTCGAACGATAGATATTTTCAAGTCTATAGAATGTAGTTGGCCGTACTTACGTTTCGAAAAGAAATTCGCATACACCATTTCCTCGGCACAATTCTCGTTTTCTTTCTCAATTGGCGAGTCAAACCAAGGCTTATATTTCAGCATCTGTATCAGTCTTTTCATTGCCTTTTAATTTTGAATAAGATAAGAAATTTGTCCAGCTGAATCATTGTCTCTAGTAGACTAGATACAATAGACAGTTTCCTCAATGCACGAGTACTTGATCATCCAATTCCACGCATCAGCAAACCTGACTTAGCGAGCTTTCGGTAAGCGCTTTTTTATGTTCTTTTTAAAATTTCTTTTTCAACCGGATTTGACATTGTATATTACTTATTAAACAGACTCTTGAACATCGATTGGAGCTCACTGTTTTGACGTTTGGCAGTATGCCACTGCTCATTTTGCTCTTCATTGAATGGCAGTTTACATTCCGACTAAAAGTGCATTTTTCGAGATGCGTTTTTTGTTCAACGACTTGATAATTCTCATCTGCTGCTCATCTGCTGTTCCTGAAACTTGAATTATCTTGTTTCTAGCCGATTGCACTTTAAATTCGAAGCACGGTACACAACATATCCACGTCACAATTCTCGTTTCTCTGTCGCAATTGGAGAGTCTAACCAAGGCTTATATTATTTATGATTTCTTGGCGCAGCAGTTCCCGCGGCGACCTCCTAGGCAATTTCAACAGCGCTTCGTCTTTATATTCTGTAATAGTAGTTTATCATTTCTGTAGCTAGTATATAAGCACTTTCCTTCTCATACCTATTCATTTTGTCTAATTTAATGTCACTCAAATTTCTTTATAATTGATACTTTTGAGGGAATTTTTATTAAAATTACGATTCGGATCATATCTAAAATAAAATATTTGAAGCAATCCAAATAGGAATATATTTCTCGGCCAATTCTTTCGAAAAATACTAATTTCCAATAATTTATAAAATTTCATCTTTGTGTATAATCTATAAAATCACTTGTTTTTTGGCCAATTTTTCCGATAAATAAGAATTATATTTCTTTTTTAGGTGAGATCTCAATGAAAATATTTATTTAAGGAAGCATCGCTTAAAAAGAATCGCGAAAGTTAAATTTCGATAAAGATTACTTCAAATGTCTTTTTTGATGTCATTTGTGAGCCGTATTTTGAATTAGCCCTTTTTTGGGTATATCGAAAAAAAATTTTTCAGAAAACAAATGATTCAAAAATAATATGGAATAAAATTTTGCATCCATCAGTCAAAGCTCTATTTTTGAGAGATATTCAGTCAAACATTACTTAACGCACTTTGCCGGACGACCTATCAAATATCACATTATCAAAGATAATTCTTGTAGAATTTGTTTTAAATAAATTTTTCTTTTTTACCCTTGAAAAATGTCCGTCAATTAAGGAAAACCTGCGAAGAGGATTTCTTGAAGTAGCATTTTCGAATGAAGGATCTCTTCAAATACACCTATCAAATATCACATTATCAAAGAAAATTCTTGTAGAATTTGTTTTAAATAAATTTTTTTTTTTTACCCCAGAAAAATGTCCGTCAATTAAGGAAATCCTGCGTAGAGACCTTCTTGAAGTAGCATTTTCTAAGGAAGCATCTAATCAAAAAGAACCTCTTAAAAATCACATTATCAAAGAAAATTCTTGTAGAATTTGTTTTAAATAAATTTTCTTTTTTACCCTTAAAAAATGTCCATCAATTAAGGAAATCCTGCGAAGATACCTTTTTGAAGAAGCATTTTCGAAAGTACCATCTCTTCAAATACACCTCTTAAAAATCACATTATCAGAGAAAATTCTTGTAGAATTTCTAATAAATAAATTTTGTGATTTACCCTTAAAAAATGTCCATCAATTAATGAAATCCTGCGAAGAGACCTTCTTGAAGAAGCATTTTCGAAAGAAGCATCTCATCAAAATGACCTCTTAAATATCTCATTATCAAAGAAAATTCTTGTAGAATTTGATTTAAATAAATTTTGTTTTTTACCCTAAAAAAAAATGTCCATCAATTAAGGAAATCCTGCGAAGAGACCTTCTTGAAGTAGCATTTTCGAATGAAGGATCTCTTCAAATACACCTATCAAATATCACATTATCAAAGAAAATTCTTGTAGAATTTCTAATAAATAAATTTTTTTATTTACCCTTAAAAAATGTCCATCAATTAAGGAAATCCTGCGAAGAGACCTTCTTGAAGTAGCATTTTCTAAGGAAGCATCTAATCAAAAAGAACCTCTTAAAAATCACATTATCAAAGAAAATTCTTGTAGAATTTGTTTTAAATAAATTTTGTTATTTGTCTTTAAAAAATGTCCATCAATTAAGCAAAACCTACGAAGATACCTTTTTGAAGAAGCATTTTCGAAAGTACCATCTCTTCAAATACACCTCTTAAAAATCACATTATCAGAGAAAATTCTTGTAGAATTTCTAATAAATAAATTTTGTGATTTACCCTTAAAAAATGTCCATCAATTAATGAAATCCTGCGAAGAGACCTTCTTGAAGTAGCATTTTCGAATGAAGGATCTCTTCAAATACACCTATCAAATATCACATTATCAAAGATAATTCTGCAGAATTTGTTTTAAATTAATTTTTTATTTACCCTTAAAAAATGTCCATCAATTAAGGAAATCCTGCGGAGAGATTTCTTGAAGTAGCATTTTCGAAAGAAGCATCAACCATCTCTTCAAATACACCTCATAAAAATCACATTATCAGAGAAAATTCTTGTAGAATTTCTAATAAATAAATTTTGTGATTTACCCTTAAAAAATGTCCATCAATTAATGAAATCCTGCGAAGAGACCTTCTTGAAGTAGCATTTTCGAATGAAGGATCTCTTCAAATACACCTATCAAATATCACATTATCAAAGAAAATTCTTGTAGAATTTGTTTTAAATAAATTTTTTTATTTACCCTTAAAAAATGTCCATCAATTAAGGAAATCCTGCGAAGAGACCTTCTTGAAGTAGCATTTTCGAATGAAGGATCTCTTCAAATACACCTATCAAATATCACATTATCAAAGAAAATTCTTGTAGAATTTGTTTTAAATAAATTTTATTTTTTTACCCTTGAAAAATGTCCGTCAATTAAGGAAATCCTGCGTAGATACCTTCTTGAAGTAGCATTTTCGAATGAAGGATCTCTTCAAATACACCTATCAAATATCACATTATCAAAGAAAATTCTGCAGAATTTGTTTTAAATTAATTTTTTTTTTACCCTTGAAAAATGTCCATCAATTAAGGAAATCCTGCGAAGAGACCTTCTTGAAGTAGCATTTTCGAATGAAGCAACTCTTCAAATACACCTATTAAATTTTACATTATCAAAGAAAATTCTGCAGAATTTGTTTAAAATAAATTTCGTTATTTCGCCTTAAAAAATGTCCATCAATTAAGGAAATCCTGCGAAGAGACCTTCTTGAAGTAGCATTTTCGAATGAAGCAACTCTTCAAATACACCTTTTAAATATCACATTATCAAAGAAAATTCTTGTAGAATTTCTTATAAATAAATTTTTTGATTTCCCCTTAAAAAATGTCCATCAATTAAGGAAATCCTGCGGAGAGACCTTCTTGAAGTAGCATTTTCGAAAGAAGCATCAACCATCTCTTCAAATACACCTCTTAAAAATCACATTATCAAAGAAAATTCTTGTAGAATTTGTTTTAAATAAATTTTTTTATTTACCCTTAAAAAATGTCCATCAATTAAGGAAATCCTGCGAAGAGACCTTCTTGAAGTAGCATTTTCGAAAGAAGCATCTCTTCAAATACACCTCTTAAAAATCACATTATCAAAGAAAATTCTTGTAGAATTTGATTTAAATAAATTTTGTTTTTTACCCTAAAAAAAAATGTTCATCAATTAAGGAAATCCTGCGAAGAGACCTTCTTGAAGTAGCATTTTCGAATGAAGGATCTCTTCAAATACACCTATCAAATATCACATTATCAAAGATAATTCTGCAGAATTTGTTTTAAATTAATTTTTTATTTACCCTTAAAAAATGTCCATCAATTAAGGAAATCCTGCGAAGAGACCTTCTTGAAGTAGCATTTTCGAATGAAGGATCTCTTCAAATACACCTCTTAAAAATCACATTATCAAAGAAAATTCTTGTAGAATTTGTTTTAAATAAATTTTTTTATTTACCCTTAAAAAATGTCCATCAATTAAGGAAATCCTGCGAAGAGACCTTCTTGAAGTAGCATTTTCGAATGAAGGATCTCTTCAAATACACCTCTTAAAAATCACATTATCAAAGAAAATTCTGCAGAATTTGTTTTAAATTAATTTTTTATTTACCCTTAAAAAATGTCCATCAATTAAGGAAATCCTGCGGAGAGACCTTCTTGAAGTAGCATTTTCGAAAGTACCATCTCTTCAAATACACCTCTTAAAAATCACATTATCAAAGAAAATTCTTGTAGAATTTGATTTAAATAAATTTTATTTTTTACCCTAAAAAAAAATGTCCATCAATTAAGGAAATCCTGCGAAGAGACCTTCTTGAAGTAGCATTTTCGAATGAAGGATCTCTTCAAATACACCTCTTAAAAATCACATTATCAAAGAAAATTCTTGTAGAATTTGTTTTAAATAAATTTTTCTTTTTTACCCTTGAAAAATGTCCGTCAATTAAGGAAATCCTGCGTAGATACCTTCTTGAAGTAGCATTTTCGAATGAAGGATCTCTTCAAATACACCTATCAAATATCACATTATCAAAGATAATTCTGCAGAATTTGTTTTAAATTAATTTTTTTTTACCCTTGAAAAATGTCCATCAATTAAGGAAATCCTGCGAAGAGACCTTCTTGAAGTAGCATTTTCGAATGAAGGATCTCTTCAAATACACCTATCAAATATCACATTATCAAAGAAAATTCTGCAGAATTTGTTTTAAATTAATTTTATTTTTTACCCTTAAAAAAAATGTCCATCAATTAAGGAAATCCTGCGAAGAGACCTTCTTGAAGTAGCATTTTCGAAGGAAGCATCTCATCAAAAAGAACCTCTTAAAAATCACATTATCAAAGAAAATTCTTGTAGAATTTGTTTTAAATAAATTTTGTTATTTGTCTTTAAAAAATGTCCATCAATTAAGCAAAACCTACGAAGAAACCTTTTTGAGGTAGCATTTTCGAAAGAGGCATCTCATCTAATACACCTATTAAATATCACATTATCAAAGAAAATTCTTGTAGAATTTCTAATAAATAAATTTTGTGATTTACCCTTAAAAAATGTCCATCAATTAAGGAAATCCTGCGAAGAGACCTTCTTGAAGTAGCATTTTCGAATGAAGGATCTCTTCAAATACACCTATCAAATATCACATTATCAAAGATAATTCTGCAGAATTTGTTTTAAATTAATTTTTTATTTACCCTTAAAAAATGTCCATCAATTAAGGAAATCCTGCGAAGAGACCTTCTTGAAGTAGCATTTTCGAATGAAGGATCTCTTCAAATACACCTATCAAATATCACATTATCAAAGAAAATTCTTGTAGAATTTGTTCTAAATAAATTTTTTTATTTCCCCTTAAAAAATGTGCATCAATTAAGGAAATCCTGCGAAGAGACCTTCTTGAAGTAGCATTTTCGAATGAAGCAACTCTTCAAATACACCTATTAAATATCACATTATCAAAGAAAATTCTTGTAGAATTTGATTTAAATAAATTTTGTTTTTTACCCTAAAAAAAAATGTCCATCAATTAAGGAAATCCTGCGAAGAGACCTTCTTGAAGTAGCATTTTCGAATGAAGGATCTCTTCAAATACACCTATCAAATATCACATTATCAAAGATAATTCTGCAGAATTTGTTTTAAATTAATTTTTTATTTACCCTTAAAAAATGTCCATCAATTAAGGAAATCCTGCGGAGAGACCTTCTTGAAGTAGCATTTTCGAAAGAAGCATCTCTTCAAATACACCTCTTAAAAATCACATTATCAAAGAAAATTCTTGTAGAATTTGTTTTAAATTAATTTTTTTTTACCCTTAAAAAATGTCCATCAATTAAGGAAATCCTGCGAAGAGACCTTCTTGAAGTAGCATTTTCGAAAGAAGCATCTCATCAAAAGGACCTCTTAAATATCACATTATCAAAGAAAATTCTTGTAGAATTTGTTTTAAATAAATTTTTTTATTTACCCTTAAAAAAATTCCGTCAATTAAGGAAATCCTGCGAAGAGACCTTCTTGAAGTAGCATTTTCGAAGGAAGCATCTAATCAAAAGGACCTCTTAAATATCACATTATCAAAGAAAATTCTTGTAGAATTTGTTTTAAATAAATTTTTTTATTTACCCTTAAAAAATGTCCATCAATTAAGGAAATCCTGCGAAGAGACCTTCTTGAAGTAGCATTTTCGAATGAAGGATCTCTTCAAATACACCTCTTAAAAATCACATTATCAAAGAAAATTCTTGTAGAATTTGTTTTAAATAAATTTTGTTATTTGTCTTTAAAAAATGTCCATCAATTAAGGAAATCCTGCGAAGAGACCTTCTTGAAGTAGCATTTTCGAATGAAGGATCTCTTCAAATACACCTATCAAATATCACATTATCAAAGATAATTCTGCAGAATTTGTTTTAAATTAATTTTTTTTTTACCCTTGAAAAATGTCCGTCAATTAAGGAAATCCTGCGTAGATACCTTCTTGAAGTAGCATTTTCGAATGAAGGATCTCTTCAAATACACCTATCAAATATCACATTATCAAAGATAATTCTGCAGGATTTGTTTTAAATTAATTTTATTTTTTACCCTTGAAAAATGTCCATCAATTAAGGAAATCCTGCGAAGAGACCTTCTTGAAGTAGCATTTTCGAATGAAGGATCTCTTCAAATACACCTATCAAATATCACATTATCAAAGATAATTCTTGTAGAATTTGTTTTAAATAAATTTTTTTTTTTACCCTTGAAAAATGTCCGTCAATTAAGGAAATCCTGCGAAGAGACCTTCTTGAAGTAGCATTTTCGAATGAAGGATCTCTTCAAATACACCTATCAAATATCACATTATCAAAGATAATTCTGCAGAATTTGTTTTAAATTAATTTTTTTTTTACCCTTGAAAAATGTCCGTCAATTAAGGAAATCCTGCGAAGAGACCTTCTTGAAGTAGCATTTTCGAATGAAGGATCTCTTCAAATACACCTATCAAATATCACATTATCAAAGAAAATTCTTGTAGAATTTGATTTAAATAAATTTTGTTTTTTACCCTAAAAAAAAATGTCCATCAATTAAGGAAATCCTGCGAAGAGACCTTCTTGAAGTAGCATTTTCGAATGAAGGATCTCTTCAAATACACCTATCAAATATCACATTATCAAAGATAATTCTGCAGGATTTGTTTTAAATTAATTCTTTATTTACCCTTAAAAAATGTCCATCAATTAAGGAAATCCTGCGAAGAGACCTTCTTGAAGTAGCATTTTCGAATGAAGGATCTCTTCAAATACACCTATCAAATATCACATTATCAAAGATAATTCTGCAGAATTTGTTTTAAATTAATTTTTTATTTACCCTTGAAAAATGTCCGTCAATTAAGGAAATCCTGCGAAGAGACCTTCTTGAAGTAGCATTTTCGAATGAAGGATCTCTTCAAATACACCTATCAAATATCACATTATCAAAGAAAATTCTTGTAGAATTTGTTTTAAATAAATTTTTTTTTTTACCCTTGAAAAATGTCCGTCAATTAAGGAAATCCTGCGAAGAGACCTTCTTGAAGTAGCATTTTCGAATGAAGGATCTCTTCAAATACACCTATCAAATATCACATTATCAAAGATAATTCTGCAGAATTTGTTTTAAATTAATTTTTTTTTTACCCTTGAAAAATGTCCATCAATTAAGGAAATCCTGCGAAGAGACCTTCTTGAAGTAGCATTTTCGAATGAAGGATCTCTTCAAATACACCTATCAAATATCACATTATCAAAGATAATTCTGCAGAATTTGTTTTAAATTAATTTTTTATTTACCCTTGAAAAATGTCCGTCAATTAAGGAAATCTTGCGTAGATACCTTCTTGAAGTAGCATTTTCGAAGGAAGCATCTCATCAAAAAGAACCTCTTAAAAATCACATTATCAAAGAAAATTCTTGTAGAATTTGTTTTAAATAAATATTTTTATTTACCCTTGAAAAATGTCCGTCAATTAAGGAAATCCTGCGTAGATACCTTTTTGAAGAAGCATTTTCGAAAGTACCATCTCTTCAAATACACCTCTTAAAAATCACATTATCAGAGAAAATTCTTGTAGAATTTCTAATAAATAAATTTTGTGATTTACCCTTAAAAAATGTCCATCAATTAAGGAAATCCTGCGAAGAGACCTTCTTGAAGTAGCATTTTCGAATGAAGCAACTCTTCAAATACACCTTTAAAATATCACATTATCAAAGAAAATTCTGCAGAATTTGTTTAAAATAAATTTTGTTATAAACCCTTAAAAAATGTCCATCAATTAAGGAAATCCTGCGAAGAGACCTTCTTGAAGTAGCATTTTCGAATGAAGCAACTCTTCAAATACACCTTTAAAATATCACATTATCAAAGAAAATTCTGCAGAATTTGTTTTAAATAAATTTTTTTATTTCCCCTTAAAAAATGTCCATCAATTAAGGAAATCCTGCGAAGAGACCTTCTTGAAGTAGCATTTTCGAATGAAGGATCTCTTCAAATACACCTATCAAATATCACATTATCAAAGATAATTCTGCAGAATTTGTTTTAAATAAATTTTTTTATTTACCCTTAAAAAATGTCCATCAATTTAGGAAATCCTGCGTAGATACCTTCTTGAAGTAGCATTTTCGAATGAAGGATCTCTTCAAATACACCTATCAAATATCACATTATCAAAGAAAATTCTTGTAGAATTTGTTTTAAATAAATTTTTTTATTTACCCTTAAAAAATGTCCATCAATTAAGGAAATCCTGCGAAGAGACCTTCTTGAAGTAGCATTTTCGAAAGAAGCATCTCTTCAAATACACCTTTAAAATATCACATTATCAAAGAAAATTCTGCAGAATTTGTTTAAAATAAATGTTGTTATAAACCCTTAAAAAATGTCCGTCAATTAAGGAAATCCTGCGTAGATACCTTCTTGAAGTAGCATTTTCGAATGAAGGATCTCTTCAAATACACCTCTTAAAAATCACATTATCAAAGAAAATTCTTGTAGAATTTGTTTTAAATAAATATTTTTATTTACCCTTAAAAAATTTCCGTCAATAAAGAAAATCCTGCGAAGAGACCTTCTTGAAGTAGCATTTTCGAATGAAGGATCTCTTCAAATACACCTATCAAATATCACATTATCAAAGAAAATTCTGCAGAATTTGTTCTAAATAAATTTTTTTATTTCCCCTTAAAAAATGTCCATCAATTAAGGAAATCCTGCGAAGAGACCTTCTTGAAGTAGCATTTTCGAATGAAGCAACTCTTCAAATACACCTTTTAAATATCACATTATCAAAGAAAATTCTTGTAGAATTTGTTTTAAATAAATTTTGTGATTTACCCTTAAAAAATGTCCATCAATTAATGAAATCCTGCGAAGAGACCTTCTTGAAGTAGCATTTTCGAATGAAGGATCTCTTCAAATACACCTCTTAAAAATCACATTATCAAAGAAAATTCTTGTAGAATTTGATTTAAATAAATTTTGTTTTTTACCCTAAAAAAAAATGTCCATCAATTAAGGAAATCCTGCGAAGAGACCTTCTTGAAGTAGCATTTTCGAATGAAGGATCTCTTCAAATACACCTCTTAAAAATCACATTATCAAAGAAAATTCTTGTAGAATTTGTTTTAAATAAATTTTTTTATTTACCCTTAAAAAATTTCCATTTTCGAATGAAATCTCTTCAAATAAATATCACCAAAGAAATTCTGCAGACGAGCATTTTCGAAAAGCATCTTCAAATAATAAAAATCACATTATCAAAGAAAATTCTTGTAGAATTTGTTTTAAATAAATTTTTTTATTTCCCCTTAAAAAATGTCCATCAATTAAGGAAATCCTGCGAAGAGACCTTCTTGAAGTAGCATTTTCGAATGAAGCAACTCTTCAAATACACCTTTAAAATATCACATTATCAAAGAAAATTCTGCAGAATTTGTTTTAAATTAATTCTTTATTTACCCTTAAAAAATGTCCATCAATTAAGGAAATCCTGCGAAGAGAATTTCTTGAAGTAGCATTTTCGAAAGAAGCATCTCTTCAAATACACCTATCAAATATCACATTATCAAAGATAATTCTGCAGAATTTGTTTTAAATTAATTTTTTTTTTACCCTTGAAAAATGTCCGTCAATTAAGGAAATCCTGCGAAGAGACCTTCTTGAAGTAGCATTTTCGAATGAAGGATCTTTTCAAATACACCTATCAAATATCACATTATCAAAGATAATTCTGCAGAATTTGTTTTAAATTAATTTTTTATTTACCCTTAAAAAATGTCCATCAATTAATGAAATCCTGCGAAGAGACGTTCTTGAAGTAGCATTTTCGAATGAAGGATCTTTTCAAATACACCTATCAAATATCACATTATCAAAGATAATTCTGCAGAATTTCTTATAAATAAATTTTGTGATTTACCCTTAAAAAATGTCCATCAATTAAGGAAATCCTGCGAAGAGACCTTCTTGAAGTAGCATTTTCGAATGAAGGATCTCTTCAAATACACCTCTTAAAAATCACATTATCAAAGAAAATTCTTGTAGAATTTCTTATAAGTAAATTTTGTGATTTACCCTTAAAAAATGTCCATCAATTAATGAAATCCTGCGAAGAGACGTTCTTGAAGTAGCATTTTCGAATGAAGGATCTTTTCAAATACACCTATCAAATATCACATTATCAAAGATAATTCTGCAGAATTTGTTTTAAATTAATTTTTTATTTACCCTTAAAAAATGTCCATCAATTAAGGAAATCCTGCGAAGAGACCTTCTTGAAGTAGCATTTTCGAATGAAGGATCTCTTCAAATACACCTATCAAATATCACATTATCAAAGAAAATTCTTGTAGAATTTGTTTTAAATAAATTTTATTTTTTTACCCTTGAAAAATGTCCGTCAATTAAGGAAATCCTGCGAAGAGACCTTCTTGAAGTAGCATTTTCGAAAGAAGCATCTCTTCAAATACACCTTTTAAATATCACATTATCAAAGATAATTCTGCAGAATTTGTTTTAAATTAATTTTTTTTTTACCCTTGAAAAATGTCCGTCAATTAAGGAAATCCTGCGAAGAGACCTTCTTGAAGTAGCATTTTCGAATGAAGGATCTCTTCAAATACACCTCTTAAAAATCACATTATCAAAGAAAATTCTTGTAGAATTTGTTTTAAATAAATATTTTTATTTACCCTTAAAAAATTTCCGTCAATTAAGGAAATCCTGCGAAGAGACCTTCTTGAAGTAGCATTTTCGAATGAAGGATCTCTTCAAATACACCTATCAAATATCACATTATCAAAGATAATTCTGCAGAATTTGTTTTAAATTAATTTTTTTATTTACCCTTAAAAAATGTCCATCAATTAAGGAAATCCTGCGAAGAGACCTTCTTGAAGTAGCATTTTCGAATGAAGCAACTCTTCAAATACACCTATTAAATATCACATTATCAAAGAAAATTCTGCAGAATTTGTTCTAAATAAATTTTTTTATTTCCCCTTAAAAAATGTCCATCAATTAAGGAAATCCTGCGAAGAGACCTTCTTGAAGTAGCATTTTCGAATGAAGCAACTCTTCAAATACACCTATTAAATATCACATTAACAGAGAAAATTCTGCTGGTTTTGTTCTAAATAAATTTTTTTATTTCCCCTTAAAAAATGTCCATCAATTAAGGAAATCCTGCGAAGAGACCTTCTTGAAGTAGCATTTTCGAATGAAGCAACTCTTCAAATACACCTTTTAAATATCACATTATCAAAGAAAATTCTTGTAGAATTTGATTTAAATTTTTTTATTTCCCCTTAAAAAATGTCCATCAATTAAGGAAATCCTGCGAAGAGACCTTCTTGAAGTAGCATTTTCGAATGAAGCAACTCTTCAAATACACCTTTTAAATATCACATTATCAAAGAAAATTCTGCAGAATTTGTTTAAAATAAATTTTGTTATAAACCCTTAAAAAATGTCCATCAATTAAGGAAATCCTGCGAAGAGACCTTCTTGAAGTAGCATTTTCGAAAGAAGCATCTCTTCAAATACACCTCTTAAAAATCACATTATCAGAGAAAATTATTGTAGAATTTGATTTAAATAAATTTTGTGATTTACCCTTAAAAAATGTCCATCAATTAAGGAAATCCTGCGAAGAGACCTTCTTGAAGTAGCATTTTCGAATGAAGGATCTCTTCAAATACACCTATCAAATATCACATTATCAAAGATAATTCTGCAGGATTTGTTTTAAATTAATTCTTTATTTACCCTTAAAAAATGTCCATCAATTAAGGAAATCTTGCGTAGATTCCTTCTTGAAGTAGCATTTTCGAATGAAGGATCTCTTCAAATACACCTATCAAATATCACATTATCAAAGATAATTCTGCAGAATTTGTTTTAAATTAATTTTTTATTTACCCTTAAAAAATGTCCATCAATTAAGGAAATCCTGCGAAGAGACCTTCTTGAAGTAGCATTTTCGAATGAAGGATCTCTTCAAATACACCTATCAAATATCACATTATCAAAGATAATTCTGCAGAATTTGTTTTAAATTAATTTTTTTTTTTACCCTTGAAAAATGTCCATCAATTAAGGAAATCCTGCGAAGAGACCTTCTTGAAGTAGCATTTTCGAATGAAGGATCTCTTCAAATACACCTATCAAATATCACATTATCAAAGAAAATTCTTGTAGAATTTGTTTTAAATTTATTTTTTTTTTACCCTTAAAAATGTCCGTCAATTAAGGAAATCCTGCGAAGAGACCTTCTTGAAGTAGCATTTTCGAATGAAGGATCTCTTCAAATACACCTATCAAATATCACATTATCAAAGATAATTCTGCAGAATTTGTTTTAAATTAATTTTATTTTTTACCCTTGAAAAATGTCCATCAATTAAGGAAATCCTGCGAAGAGACCTTCTTGAAGTAGCATTTTCGAATGAAGGATCTCTTCAAATACACCTATCAAATATCACATTATCAAAGATAATTCTTGTAGAATTTGTTTTAAATTAATTTTTTATTTACCCTTAAAAAATGTCCATCAATTAAGGAAATCCTGCGAAGAGACCTTCTTGAAGTAGCATTTTCGAATGAAGGATCTCTTCAAATACACCTATCAAATATCACATTATCAAAGATAATTCTGCAGGATTTGTTTTAAATTAATTTTTTATTTACCCTTGAAAAATGTCCGTCAATTAAGGAAATCCTGCGAAGAGACCTTCTTGAAGTAGCATTTTCGAATGAAGGATCTCTTCAAATACACCTTTTAAATATCACATTATCAAAGAAAATTCTTGTAGAATTTGTTTTAAATAAATTTTTTTATTTACCCTTAAAAAATGTCCATCAATTAAGGAAATCCTGCGAAGAGACCTTCTTGAAGTAGCATTTTCGAATGAAGGATCTCTTCAAATACACCTATCAAATATCACATTATCAAAGATAATTCTGCAGGATTTGTTTTAAATTAATTCTTTATTTACCCTTAAAAAATGTCCATCAATTAAGGAAATCCTGCGAAGAGACCTTCTTGAAGTAGCATTTTCGAATGAAGGATCTCTTCAAATACACCTATCAAATATCACATTATCAAAGAAAATTCTTGTAGAATTTCTAATAAATAAATTTTTTTATTTACCCTTAAAAAATGTCCATCAATTAATGAAATCCTGCGAAGAGACCTTCTTGAAGTAGCATTTTCGAATGAAGGATCTCTTCAAATACACCTATCAAATATCACATTATCAAAGCGAAGAGAATTTACCCTTAAAAAATGTCCATCAATTAAGGAAATCCTGCGAAGAGACCTTCTTGAAGTAGCATTTTCGAATGAAGGATCTCTTCAAATACACCTATCAAATATCACATTATCAAAGAAAATTCTTGTAGAATTTGTTTTAAATAAATTTTGTTATTTGTCTTTAAAAAATGTCCATCAATTAAGGAAATCCTGGGAAAAGACCTTCTTGAAGTAGAATTTTCGAAAGAGGCATCTCATCTAATACACCTATTAAATATCACATTATCAAAGATAATTCTGCAGAATTTGTTTTAAATAAATTTTTTTATTTACCCTTAAAAAATGTCCATCAATTAAGGAAATCCTGCGAAGAGACCTTCTTGAAGTAGCATTTTCGAATGAAGGATCTCTTCAAATACACCTATCAAATATCACATTATCAAAGAAAATTCTGCAGAATTTGTTTTAAACCATTTTTTTTTTACCCTTAAAAAATGTCCATCAATTAATGAAATCCTGCGAAGAGACCTTCTTGAAGTAGCATTTTCGAATGAAGGATCTCTTCAAATACACCTATCAAATATCACATTATCAAAGATAATTCTGCAGAATTTGTTTTAAATTAATTTTTTTTTTACCCTTGAAAAATGTCCGTCAATTAAGGAAATCCTGCGTAGATACCTTTTTGAAGAAGCATTTTCGAAAGTACCATCTCTTCAAATACACCTCTTAAAAATCACATTATCAAAGAAAATTCTTGTAGAATTTGATTTAAATAAATTTTGTTTTTTACCCTTAAAAAATGTCCATCAATTAAGGAAATCCTGCGAAGAGACCTTCTTGAAGTAGCATTTTCGAATGAAGGATCTCTTCAAATACACCTATCAAATATCACATTATCAAAGATAATTCTGCAGAATTTGTTTTAAATAAATTTTGTGATTTACCCTTAAAAAATGTCCATCAATTAAGGAAATCCTGCGAAGAGACCTTCTTGAAGTAGCATTTTCGAATGAAGGATCTCTTCAAATACACCTATCAAATATCACATTATCAAAGAAAATTCTTGTAGAATTTCTAATAAATAAATTTTTTTATTTACCCTTAAAAAATGTCCATCAATTAAGGAAATCCTGCGAAGAGACCTTCTTGAAGTAGCATTTTCGAATGAAGCAACTCTTCAAATACACCTATTAAATATCACATTATCAAAGAAAATTCTGCTGGTTTTGTTCTAAATAAATTTTTTTATTTCCCCTTAAAAAATGTCCATCAATTAAGGAAATCCTGCGAAGAGACCTTCTTGAAGTAGCATTTTCGAAAGAAGCATCTCTTCAAATACACCTATCAAATATCACATTATCAAAGAAAATTCTGCAGAATTTGTTTTAAATTAATTTTTTTTTACCCTTGAAAAATGTCCATCAATTAAGGAAATCCTGCGAAGAGACCTTCTTGAAGTAGCATTTTCGAATGAAGGATCTCTTCAAATACACCTATCAAATATCACATTATCAAAGATAATTCTTGTAGAATTTGTTTTAAATAAATTTTTTTATTTACCCTTAAAAAATGTCCATCAATTAATGAAATCCTGCGAAGAGACCTTCTTGAAGTAGCATTTTCGAATGAAGGATCTCTTCAAATACACCTATCAAATATCACATTATCAAAGATAATTCTGCAGAATTTGTTTTAAATTAATTTTTTATTTACCCTTAAAAAATGTCCATCAATTAAGGAAATCCTGCGAAGAGACCTTCTTGAAGTAGCATTTTCGAATGAAGGATCTCTTCAAATACACCTATCAAATATCACATTATCAAAGATAATTCTGCAGAATTTGTTTTAAATTAATTTTTTTTTTACCCTTGAAAAATGTCCGTCAATTAAGGAAATCCTGCGAAGAGACCTTCTTGAAGTAGCATTTTCGAATGAAGGATCTCTTCAAATACACCTATCAAATATCACATTATCAAAGATAATTCTGCAGAATTTGTTTTAAATTATTCTTTTTTTTCCCTTTAAAAAATGTCCATCAATTAAGGAAATCCTGCGAAGAGACCTTCTTGAAGTAGCATTTTCGAATGAAGGATCTCTTCAAATACACCTATCAAATATCACATTATCAAAGATAATTCTGCAGAATTTGTTTTAAATTAATTTTTTTTTACCCTTAAAAAATGTCCATCAATTAAGGAAATCCTGCGAAGAGACCTTCTTGAAGTAGCATTTTCGAATGAAGGATCTCTTCAAATACACCTATCAAATATCACATTATCAAAGATAATTCTTGTAGAATTTGTTTTAAATAAATTTTTTTTTTTACCCTTAAAAAATGTCCATCAATTAAGGAAATCCTGCGAAGAGACCTTCTTGAAGTAGCATTTTCGAATGAAGGATCTCTTCAAATACACCTATCAAATATCACATTATCAAAGATAATTCTGCAGAATTTGTTTTAAATTAATTTTTTTTTTTACCCTTAAAAAATGTCCATCAATTAAGGAAATCCTGCGTAGATACCTTCTTGAAGTAGCATTTTCGAATGAAGGATCTCTTCAAATACACCTCTTAAAAATCACATTATCAAAGAAAATTCTTGTAGAATTTGTTTTAAATAAATTTTTTTATTTACCCTTAAAAAATGTCCATCAATTAAGGAAATCCTGCGAAGAGACCTTCTTGAAGTAGCATTTTCGAATGAAGGATCTCTTCAAATACACCTCTTAAAAATCACATTATCAAAGAAAATTCTTGTAGAATTTGTTTTAAATAAATTTTTTTATTTACCCTTAAAAAAATGTCCATCAATTAAGGAAATCCTGCGAAGAGACCTTCTTGAAGTAGCATTTTCGAATGAAGGATCTCTTCAAATACACCTATCAAATATCACATTATCAAAGAAAATTCTGCAGAATTTGATTTAAATAAATTTTGTTATTTGTCTTTAAAAAATGTCCATCAATTAAGGAAATCCTGCGAAGATACCTTCTTGAAGTAGCATTTTCGAATGAAGGATCTCTTCAAATACACCTCATAAAAATCACATTATCAAAGAAAATTCTTGTAGAATTTGTTTTAAATTAATTTTTTTTTTACCCTTAAAAAATGTCCATCAATTAAGGAAATCCTGCGAAGAGACCTTCTTGAAGTAGCATTTTCGAATGAAGGATCTCTTCAAATACACCTATCAAATATCACATTATCAAAGATAATTCTGCAGAATTTGTTTTAAATTAATTTTTTATTTACCCTTAAAAAATGTCCATCAATTAAGGAAATCCTGCGAAGAGACCTTCTTGAAGTAGCATTTTCGAATGAAGGATCTCTTCAAATACACCTCTTAAAAATCACATTATCAAAGAAAATTCTTGTAGAATTTGTTTTAAATTAATTTTTTTTTTACCCTTAAAAAATGTCCATCAATTAAGGAAATCCTGCGAAGAGACCTTCTTGAAGTAGCATTTTCGAATGAAGGATCTCTTCAAATACACCTATCAAATATCACATTATCAAAGATAATTCTGCAGAATTTGTTTTAAATTAATTTTTTTTTACCCTTGAAAAATGTCCGTTAATTAAGGAAATCCTGCGTAGATACCTTCTTGAAGTAGCATTTTCGAATGAAGGATCTCTTCAAATACACCTCTTAAAAATCACATTATCAAAGAAAATTCTTGTAGAATTTGTTTTAAATAAATTTTTTTATTTACCCTTAAAAAATGTCCATCAATTAAGGAAATCCTGCGAAGAGACCTTCTTGAAGTAGCATTTTCGAATGAAGGATCTCTTCAAATACACCTATCAAATATCACATTATCAAAGATAATTCTGCAGAATTTGTTTTAAATTAATTTTTTTTTTACTTTTAAAAAATGTCCATCAATTAAGGAAATCCTGCGAAGAGACCTTCTTGAAGAAGCATTTTCGAAAGAAGCATCTCATCAAATACACCTCTTAAAAATCACATTATCAAAGAAAATTCTTGTAGAATTTGTTTTAAATAAATTTTTTTATTTACCCTTAAAAAATGTCCATCAATTAAGGAAATCCTGCGAAGAGACCTTCTTGAAGTAGCATTTTCGAATGAAGGATCTCTTCAAATACACCTATCAAATATCACATTATCAAAGATAATTCTGCAGAATTTGTTTTAAATTAATTTTTTTTTTACCCTTAAAAAATGTCCATCAATTAAGGAAATCCTGCGAAGAGACCTTCTTGAAGTAGCATTTTCGAAAGAAGCATCAACCATCTCTTCAAATACACCTCATAAAAATCACATTATCAAAGAAAATTCTTGTAGAATTTGTTTTAAATTAATTTTTTTTTTACCCTTAAAAAATGTCCATCAATTAAGGAAATCCTGCGGAGAGACCTTCTTGAAGTAGCATTTTCGAATGAAGGATCTCTTCAAATACACCTCTTAAAAATCACATTATCAAAGAAAATTCTTGTAGAATTTGTTTTAAATTAATTTTATTTTTTACCCTTAAAAAATGTCCATCAATTAAGGAAATCCTGCGAAGAGACCTTCTTGAAGTAGCATTTTCGAATGAAGGATCTCTTCAAATACACCTATCAAATATCACATTATCAAAGATAATTCTGCAGAATTTGTTTTAAATTAATATTTTTTTTACCCTTAAAAAAATTCCGTCAATTAAGGAAATCCTGCGAAGAGACCTTCTTGAAGTAGCATTTTCGAAGGAAGCATCTCATCAAAAAGAACCTCTTAAAAATCACATTATCAAAGAAAATTCCTGTAGAATTTGTTTTAAATAAATTTTATTTTTTACCCTTAAAAAAAATGTCCATCAATTAAGGAAATCCTGGGAAAAGACCTTCTTGAAGTAGAATTTTCGAAAGTACCATCTCTTCAAATATACCTCTTAAAAATAACATTATCAAAGAAAATTCCTGTAGAATTTGTTTTAAATAAATTTTATTTTTTACCCTTAAAAAAAATGTCCATCAATTAAGGAAATCCTGGGAAAAGACCTTCTTGAAGTAGAATTTTCGAAAGAGGCATCTCATCTAATACACCTATTAAATATCACATTATCAAAGATAATTCTTGTAGAATTTGTTTTAAATAAATTTTTTTTTTTTCCCAGAAAAATGTCCGTCAATTAAGGAAATCCTGAGTAGATACCTTCTTGAAGTAGCATTTTCGAATGAAGGATCTCTTCAAATACACCTATCAAATATCACATTATCAAAGATAATTCTGCAGAATTTGTTTTAAATAATTTTTTATTTACCCTTAAAAAATGTCCATCAATTAAGGAAATCCTGCGAAGAGACCTTCTTGAAGTAGCATTTTCGAATGAAGGATCTCTTCAAATACACCTATCAAATATCACATTATCAAAGAAAATTCTGCAGAATTTGTTTAAAATAAATTTTGTTATTTGTCTTTAAAAAATGTCCGTCAATTAAGGAAATCCTGCGAAGAGACCTTCTTGAAGTAGCATTTTCGAATGAAGGATCTCTTCAAATACACCTATCAAATATCACATTATCAAAGATAATTCTGCAGAATTTGTTTTAAATTAATTTTTTTTTTACCCTTAAAAAATGTCCATCAATTAAGGAAATCCTGCTAAGAGAATTTCATGAAGTAGCATTTTCGAATGAAGGATCTCTTCAAATACACCTTTCAAATATCACATTATAAAAGAAAATTCTTGTAGAATTTGTAATAAATAAATTTTTTTATTTACCCTTAAAAAATGTCCATCAATTAAGGAAATCCTGCGAAGAGAATTTCTTGAAGTAGCATTTTCGAAAGAAGCATCTCTTCAAATACACCTTTTAAATATCACATTATCAAAGATAATTCTGCAGAATTTGTTTTAAATTAATTTTTTATTTACCCTTAAAAAATGTCCATCAATTAAGGAAATCCTGCGAAGAGAATTTCTTGAAGTAGCATTTTCGAAAGAAGCATCTCTTCAAATACACCTCTTAAAAATCACATTATCAAAGAAAATTCTTGTAGAATTTGTTTTAAATAAATTTTTTTATTTACCCTTAAAAAATGTCCATCAATTAAGGAAATCCTGCGAAGAGACCTTCTTGAAGTAGCATTTTCGAAGGAAGCATCTCATCAAAAAGAACCTCTTAAAAATCACATTATCAAAGAAAATTCTGCAGAATTTGTTTTAAATAAATTTTGATATAAACCCTTAAAAAAAGGTCCATCAATTAAGGAAATCCTGCGAAGAGACCTTCTTGAAGTAGCATTTTCGAATGAAGGATCTCTTCAAATACACCTCTTAAATATCACATTATCAAAGAAAATTCTTGTAGAATTTGTTTTAAATAAATTTTTTTATTTACCCTTAAAAAATGTCCATCAATTAAGGAAATCCTGCGAAGAGACCTTCTTGAAGTAGCATTTTCGAATGAAGCAACTCTTCAAATACACCTTTTAAATATCACATTATCAAAGATAATTCTGCAGAATTTGTTTTAAATTAATTCTTTATTTACCCTTAAAAAATGTCCATCAATTAAGGAAATCCTGCGAAGAGACCTTCTTGAAGTAGCATTTTCGAATGAAGGATCTCTTCAAATACACCTATCAAATATCACATTATCAAAGATAATTCTGCAGAATTTGTTTTAAATTTATTTTTTTTTTACCCTTAAAAATGTCCGTCAATTAAGGAAATCCTGCGAAGAGACCTTCTTGAAGAAGCATTTTCGAATGAAGGATCTCTTCAAATACACCTATCAAATATCACATTATCAAAGAAAATTCTTGTAGAATTTCTAATAAATAAATTTTTTTATTTACCCTTAAAAAATGTCCATCAATTAAGGAAATCCTGCGAAGAGACCTTCTTGAAGTAGCATTTTCGAAGGAAGCATCTAATCAAAAAGAACCTCTTAAAAATCACATTATCAAAGATAATTCTGCAGAATTTGTTTTAAATTAATTTTTTATTTACCCTTGAAAAATGTCCGTCAATTAAGGAAATCTTGCGTAGATACCTTCTTGAAGTAGCATTTTCGAATGAAGGATCTCTTCAAATACACCTCTTAAAAATCACATTATCAAAGAAAATTCTTGTAGAATTTCTAATAAATAAATTTTTTTATTTACCCTTAAAAAATGTCCATCAATTAATGAAATCCTGCGAAGAGACCTTCTTGAAGTAGCATTTTCGAATGAAGGATCTCTTCAAATACACCTATCAAATATCACATTATCAAAGATAATTCTGCAGAATTTGTTTTAAATTAATTCTTTATTTACCCTTTAAAAATTGTCCATCAATTAAGCAAAACCTACGAAGAAACCTTTTTGTAGTAGCATTTTCGAAAGAAGCATCTACCATCTCTTCAATTACACCTCTTAAAAATCACATTATCAAAGAAAATTCTTGTAGAATTTGTTTTAAATAAATTTTTTTATTTACCCTTAAAAAATGTCCATCAATTAAGGAAATCCTGCGAAGAGACCTTCTTGAAGTAGCATTTTCGAATGAAGGATCTCTTCAAATACACCTATCAAATATCACATTATCAAAGAAAATTCTGCAGAATTTGTTTTAAATTAATTTTTTATTTACCCTTAAAAAATGTCCATCAATTAAGGAAATCCTGCGAAGAGACCTTCTTGAAGTAGCATTTTCGAATGAAGGATCTCTTCAAATACACCTATCAAATATCACATTATCAAAGATAATTCTGCAGAATTTGTTTTAAATTAATTTTTTTTTTACCCTTGAAAAATGTCCGTCAATTAAGGAAATCCTGCGAAGAGACCTTCTTGAAGTAGCATTTTCGAATGAAGGATCTCTTCAAATACACCTATCAAATATCACATTATCAAAGATAATTCTTGTAGAATTTGTTTTAAATTAATTTTTTTTTACCCTTGAAAAATGTCCATCAATTAAGGAAATCCTGCGAAGAGACCTTCTTGAAGTAGCATTTTCGAATGAAGGATCTCTTCAAATACACCTATCAAATATCACATTATCAAAGATAATTCTGCAGAATTTGTTTTAAATTAATTTTTTTTTAACCCTTGAAAAATGTCCATCAATTAAGGAAATCCTGCGAAGAGAATTTCTTGAAGTAGCATTTTCGAATGAAGGATCTCTTCAAATACACCTATCAAATATCACATTATCAAAGATAATTCTTGTAGAATTTGTTTTAAATAAATTTTTTTTTTTTACCCTTGAAAAATGTCCGTCAATTAAGGAAATCCTGCGAAGAGACCTTCTTGAAGTAGCATTTTCGAATGAAGGATCTCTTCAAATACACCTATCAAATATCACATTATCAAAGATAATTCTGCAGGATTTGTTTTAAATTAATTTTTTATTTACCCTTGAAAAATGTCCGTCAATTAAGGAAATCCTGCGAAGAGACCTTCTTGAAGTAGCATTTTCGAATGAAGGATCTCTTCAAATACACCTATCAAATATCACATTATCAAAGAAAATTCTTGTAGAATTTGTTTTAAATAAATTTTGTGATTTACCCTTAAAAAATGTCCATCAATTAATGAAATCCTGCGAAGAGACCTTCTTGAAGTAGCATTTTCGAATGAAGGATCTCTTCAAATACACCTATCAAATATCACATTATCAAAGATAATTCTGCAGAATTTGTTTTAATTGATTTTTTATTTACCCTTAAAAAATGTCCGTCAATTAAGGAAATCCTGCGAAGAGACCTTCTTGAAGTAGCATTTTCTAAGGAAGCATCTAATCAAATACACCTCTTAAAAATCACATTATCAAAGAAAATTCTTGTAGAATTTCTTATAAATAAATTTTGTGATTTACCCTTAAAAAATGTCCATCAATTAATGAAATCCTGCGAAGAGACGTTCTTGAAGTAGCATTTTCGAATGAAGGATCTATTCAAAGAGAATTTCTTGAAGTAGCATTTTCGAATGAAGGATCTCTTCAAATACACCTATCAAATATCACATTATCAAAGATAATTCTGCAGAATTTGTTTTAAATAAATTTTTTTATTTACCCTTAAAAAATGTCCATCAATTAAGGAAATCCTGCGAAGAGACCTTCTTGAAGTAGCATTTTCGAATGAAGGATCTCTTCAAATACACCTCTTAAAAATCACATTATCAAAGAAAATTCTTGTAGAATTTGTTTTAAATAAATTTTTTATTTACCCTTAAAAAATGTCCATCAATTAAGGAAATCCTGCGAAGAGACCTTCTTGAAGTAGCATTTTCGAATGAAGGATCTCTTCAAATACAAAGTAGCATTTTCGAATGAAGGATCTCTTCAAATACACCTATCAAATATCACATTATCAAAGATAATTCTGCAGAATTTGTTTTAAATTAATTTTTTTTTTACCCTTAAAAAAATTCCGTCAATTAAGGAAATCCTGGGAAAAGACCTTCTTGAAGTAGAATTTTCGAAAGAGGCATCTCATCTAATACACCTATTAAATATCACATTATCAAAGAAAATTCTTGTAGAATTTGTTTTAAATAAATTTTGTGATTTACCCTTAAAAAATGTCCATCAATTAAGGAAATCCTGCGAAGAGACCTTCTTGAAGTAGCATTTTCGAATGAAGGATCTCTTCAAATACACCTATCAAATATCACATTATCAAAGAAAATTCTGCAGAATTTGTTTTAAATTAATTTTTTATTTACCCTTAAAAAATGTCCATCAATTAAGGAAATCCTGCGAAGAGACCTTCTTGAAGTAGCATTTTCGAATGAAGGATCTCTTTAAATACACCTATCAAATATCACATTATCAAAGATAATTCTGCAGGATTTGTTTTAAATAAATTTTATTTTTTACCCTTAAAAAGAATGTCCATCAATTAAGGAAATCCTGGGAAAAGACCTTCTTGAAGTAGAATTTTCGAAAGAGGCATCTCATCTAATTTCATGAAGTAGCATTTTCGAATGAAGGATCTCTTCAAATACACCTATCAAATATCACATTATCAAAGAAAATTCTTGTAGAATTTGTTTTAAATAAATTTTTTTATTTACCCTTAAAAAATGTCCATCAATTAAGGAAATCCTGCGAAGAGACCTTCTTGAAGTAGCATTTTCGAATGAAGGATCTCTTCAAATACACCTATCAAATATCACATTATCAAAGATAATTCTGCAGAATTTGTTTTAAATTAATTTTTTATTTACCCTTAAAAAATGTCCATCAATTAAGGAAATCCTGCGAAGAGAATTTCTTGAAGTAGCATTTTCGAAAGAAGCATCTCTTCAAATACACCTTTTAAATATCACATTATCAAAGATAATTCTGCAGAATTTGTTTTAAATTAATTTTGTTTTTTACCCAGAAAAATGTCCATCAATTAAGGAAATCCTGCGAAGAGACCTTCTTGAAGTAGCATTTTCGAATGAAGCAACTCTTCAAATACACCTATTAAATATCACATTATCAAAGAAAATTCTGCTGGTTTTGTTCTAAATAAATTTTTTTATTTCCCCTTAAAAAATGTCCATCAATTAAGGAAATCCTGCGAAGAGACCTTCTTGAAGTAGCATTTTCGAATGAAGCAACTCTTCAAATACACCTATTAAATATCACATTATCAAAGAAAATTCTGCAGAATTTGTTTTAAATAAATTTTTTTATTTCCCCTTAAAAAATGTCCATCAATTAAGGAAATCCTGCGAAGAGACCTTCTTGAAGTAGCATTTTCGAATGAAGCAACTCTTCAAATACACCTATTAAATATCACATTATCAAAGATAATTCTGCAGAATTTGTTTTAAATTAATTTTTTATTTACCCTTAAAAAATGTCCGTCAATTAAGGAAATCTTGCGTAGATACCTTCTTGAAGTAGCATTTTCGAATGAAGGATCTCTTCAAATACACCTATCAAATATCACATTATCAAAGATAATTCTGCAGGATTTGTTTTAAATTAATTTTTTATTTACCCTTAAAAAATGTCCATCAATTAAGGAAATCCTGCGAAGAGACCTTCTTGAAGTAGCATTTTCGAATGAAGGATCTCTTCAAATACACCTAATAAAAATCACATTATCTAAGAAAATTCTTTCAGAATTTGTTTTAAATAAATTTTTTTATTTACCCTTAAAAAATGTCCATCAATTAAGGAAATCCTGCGAAGAGACCTTCTTGAAGTAGCATTTTCGAATGAAGGATCTCTTCAAATACACCTATCAAATATCACATTATCAAAGATAATTCTGCAGAATTTGTTTTAAATTAATTTTTTATTTACCCTTAAAAAATGTCCATCAATTAAGGAAATCCTGCGAAGAGACCTTCTTGAAGTAGCATTTTCGAATGAAGGATCTCTTCAAATACACCTATCAAATATCACATTATCAAAGATAATTCTTTCAGAATTTGTTTTAAATAAATTTTGTTTTTTACCCCAAAAAAAAATGTCCATCAATTAAGGAAATCCTGCGAAGAGACCTTCTTGAAGTAGCATTTTCGAATGAAGGATCTCTTCAAATACACCTATCAAATATCACATTATCAAAGATAATTCTGCAGAATTTGTTTAAATTAATTTTTTTTTTACCCTTGAAAAATGTCCGTCAATTAAGGAAATCCTGCGTAGATACCTTCTTGAAGTAGCATTTTCGAATGAAGGATCTCTTCAAATACACCTCTTAAAAATCACATTATCAAAGAAAATTCTTGTAGAATTTGATTTAAATAAATTTTGTTTTTTACCCTAAAAAAAATGTCCATCAATTAAGGAAATCCTGCGAAGAGACCTTCTTGAAGTAGCATTTTCGAATGAAGGATCTCTTCAAATACACCTCTTAAAAATCGCATTATCAAAGAAAATTCTTGTAGAATTTCTTATAAATAAATTTTTTGATTTCCCCTTAAAAAATGTCCATCAATTAAGGAAATCCTGCGAAGAGACCTTCTTGAAGTAGCATTTTCGAATGAAGGATCTCTTCAAATACACCTATCAAATATCACATTATCAAAGATAATTCTGCAGAATTTGTTTTAAATAAATTTTTTTATTTACCCTTAAAAAATGTCCATCAATTAAGGAAATCCTGCGAAGAGACCTTCTTGAAGTAGCATTTTCGAAAGAAGCATCTCTTCAAATACACCTTTAAAATATCACATTATCAAAGAAAATTCTGCAGAATTTGTTTTAAATAAATTTTTTTATTTCCCCTTAAAAAATGTCCATCAATTAAGGAAATCCTGCGAAGAGACCTTCTTGAAGTAGCATTTTCGAATGAAGCAACTCTTCAAATACACCTATTAAATATCACATTATCAAAGAAAATTCTTGTAGAATTTGTTTTAAATAAATTTTTTTATTTACCCTTAAAAAATGTCCATCAATTAAGGAAATCCTGCGAAGAGACCTTCTTGAAGAAGCATTTTCGAAAGAAGCATCTCATCAAATACACCTCTTAAAAATTACATTATCAAAGAAAATTCTTGTAGAATTTGTTTTAAATAAATTTTTTTATTTACCCTTAAAAAATGTCCATCAATTAAGGAAATCCTGCGGAGAGACCTTCTTGAAGTAGCATTTTCGAAAGTACCATCTCTTCAAATACACCTCTTAAAAATCACATTATCAAAGAAAATTCTTGTAGAATTTGTTTTAAATAAATTTTTTATTTACCCTTAAAAAATGTCCATCAATTAAGGAAATCCTGCGAAGAGACCTTCTTGAAGTAGCATTTTCGAATGAAGGATCTCTTCAAATACACCTATCAAATATCACATTATCAAAGATAATTCTGCAGAATTTGTTTTAAATTAATTTTTTTTTTACCCTTGAAAAATGTCCGTCAATTAAGGAAATCCTGCGAAGAGACCTTCTTGAAGTAGCATTTTCGAATGAAGCAACTCTTCAAATACACCTTTTAAATATCACATTATCAAAGAAAATTCTGCAGAATTTGTTCTAAATAAATTTTTTTATTTCCCCTTAAAAAATGTCCATCAATTAAGGAAATCCTGCGAAGAGACCTTCTTGAAGTAGCATTTTCGAATGAAGGATCTCTTCAAATACACCTATCAAATATCACATTATCAAAGATAATTCTGCAGAATTTGTTTTAAATTAATTTTTTATTTACCCTTAAAAAATGTCCATCAATTAAGGAAATCCTGCGAAGAGACCTTCTTGAAGTAGCATTTTCGAAAGAAGCATCTCTTCAAATACACCTCTTAAAAATCACATTATCAAAGAAAATTCTTGTAGAATTTGTTTTAAATAAATTTTTTTATTTACCCTTAAAAAATGTCCATCAATTAAGGAAATCCTGCGAAGAGACCTTCTTGAAGTAGCATTTTCGAATGAAGGATCTCTTCAAATACACCTATCAAATATCACATTATCAAAGATAATTCTGCAGAATTTGTTTTAAATTAATTTTATTTTTTACCCTTGAAAAATGTCCATCAATTAAGGAAATCCTGCGGAGAGACCTTCTTGAAGTAGCATTTTCGAAAGTACCATCTCTTCAAATACACCTCTTAAAAATCACATTATCAAAGAAAATTCTTGTAGAATTTGTTTTAAATAAATTTTTTTATTTACCCTTAAAAAATGTCCATCAATTAAGGAAATCCTGCGAAGAGACCTTCTTGAAGTTGCATTTTCGAATGAAGGATCTCTTCAAATACACCTATCAAATATTACATTATCAAAGATAATTCTGCAGAATTTGTTTTAAAATTAATTTTTTTATTTACCCTTAAAAAATGTTCATCAATTAAGGAAATCCTGCGAAGAGACCTTCTTGAAGTAGCATTTTCGAATGAAGGATCTCTTCAAATACACCTATCAAATATCACATTATCAAAGATAATTCTGCAGAATTTGTTTTAAATTAATTTTTTTTTTACCCTTGAAAAATGTCCGTCAATTAAGGAAATCCTGCGTAGATACCTTCTTGAAGTAGCATTTTCGAAAGTACCATCTCTTCAAATACACCTCTTAAAAATCACATTATCAAAGAAAATTCTTGTAGAATTTGTTTTAAATAAATTTTTTTATTTACCCTTAAAAAATGTCCATCAATTAAGGAAATCCTGCGAAGAGACCTTCTTGAAGTAGCATTTTCGAATGAAGCAACTCTTCAAATACACCTATTAAATATCACATTATCAAAGATAATTCTGCAGAATTTGTTTTAAATTAATATTTTTTTTACCCTTGAAAAATGTCCATCAATTAAGGAAATCCTGCGGAGAGACCTTCTTGAAGAAGCATTTTCGAAAGTACCATCTCTTCAAATACACCTCTTAAAAATCACATTATCAAAGAAAATTCTTGTAGAATTTGATTTAAATAAATTTTTTTATTTACCCTAAAAAAATGTCCATCAATTAATGAAATCCTGCGAAGAGACGTTCTTGAAGTAGCATTTTCGAATGAAGGATCTCTTCAAATACACCTATCAAATATCACATTATCAAAGATAATTCTGCAGAATTTGTTTTAAATTTATTTTTTTTACCCTTAAAAAATGTCCATCAATTAAGGAAATCCTGCGAAGAGACCTTCTTGAAGTAGCATTTTCGAATGAAGCAACTCTTCAAATACACCTCTTAAAAATCACATTATCAAAGAAAATTCTTGTAGAATTTGTTTTAAATTAATTTTTTATTTACCCTTAAAAAATGTCCATCAATTAAGGAAATCCTGCGAAGAGACCTTCTTGAAGTAGCATTTTCGAATGAAGCAACTCTTCAAATACACCTATTAAATATCACATTATCAAAGAAAATTCTTGTAGAATTTGTTTTAAATAAATTTTTTTATTTACCCTTAAAAAATGTCCATCAATTAAGGAAATCCTGCGAAGAGACCTTCTTGAAGTAGCATTTTCGAATGAAGGATCTCTTCAAATACACCTATCAAATATCACATTATCAAAGATAATTCTGCAGAATTTGTTTTAAATTAATTTTTTATTTACCCTTAAAAAATGTCCATCAATTAAGGAAATCCTGCGAAGAGACCTTCTTGAAGTAGCATTTTCGAATGAAGCATCTCTTCAAATACACCTCATAAAAATCACATTATCAAAGAAAATTCTTGTAGAATTTGTTTTAAATAAATATTTTTATTTACCCTTAAAAAATGTCCATCAATTAAGAAAATCCTGCGAAGAGACCTTCTTGAAGTAGCATTTTCGAATGAGGGATCTCTTTAAATCATTATCAAAGAAAATTCTGCAGAATTTGTTTAAAATAAATTTCGTTATTTCGCCTTAAAAAATGTCCATCAATTAAGGAAATCCTGCGGAGAGACCTTCTTGAAGTAGCATTTTCGAAAGTACCATCTCTTCAAATACACCTCTTAAAAATCACATTATCAAAGAAAATTCTTGTAGAATTTGTTTTAAATAAATTTTGTTTTTTACCCTAAAAAAAAATGTTCATCAATTAAGGAAATCCTGCGAAGAGACCTTCTTGAAGTAGCATTTTCGAATGAAGGATCTCTTCAAATACACCTATCAAATATCACATTATCAAAGATAATTCTGCAGAATTTGTTTTAAATTAATTTTTTTTTACCCTTGAAAAATGTCCGTCAATTAAGGAAATCCTGCGTAGATACCTTCTTGAAGTAGCATTTTCGAATGAAGGATCTCTTCAAATACACCTCTTAAAAATCACATTATCAAAGAAAATTCTTGTAGAATTTGTTTTAAATAAATTTTTATATACCCTTAAAAAATGTCCATCAATTAAGGAAATCCTGCGAAGAGACCTTCTTGAAGTAGCATTTTCGAATGAAGGATCTCTTCAAATACACCTATCAAACTTGAAGTAGCATTTTCGAATGAAGGATCTCTTCAAATACACCTATCAAATATCACATTATCAAAGATAATTCTGCAGGATTTGTTTTAAATTAATTCTTTATTTACCCTTAAAAAATGTCCATCAATTAAGGAAATCCTGCGAAGAGAATTTCTTGAAGTAGCATTTTCGAAAGAAGCATCTCTTCAAATACACCTTTTAAATATCACATTATCAAAGATAATTCTTGTAGAATTTCTTATAAATAAATTTTGTGATTTACCCTTAAAAAATGTCCATCAATTAATGAAATCCTGCGAAGAGACGTTCTTGAAGTAGCATTTTCGAATGAAGGATCTTTTCAAATACACCTATCAAATATCACATTATCAAAGATAATTCTGCAGAATTTGTTTTAAATTAATTTTTTTTTTACTTTTAAAAAATGTCCATCAATTAAGGAAATCCTGCGAAGAGACCTTCTTGAAGTAGCATTTTCGAATGAAGGATCTCTTCAAATACACCTCTTAAAAATCACATTATCAAAGAAAATTCTTGTAGAATTTGTTTTAAATAAATTTTTTTATTTACCCTTAAAAAATGTCCATCAATTAAGGAAATCCTGCGAAGAGACCTTCTTGAAGTAGCATTTTCGAATGAAGGATCTCTTCAAATACACCTATCAAATATCACATTATCAAAGATAATTCTGCAGAATTTGTTTTAAATAAATTTTGTTTTTTACCCTAAAAAAAAATGTCCATCAATTAAGGAAATCCTGCGAAGAGACCTTCTTGAAGTAGCATTTTCGAAAGCAGCATCTCTTCAAAAACACCTCTTAAAAATCACATTATCAAAAAAAATTCTTGTAGAATTTGTTTTAAATTAATTCTTTATTTACCCTTTAAAAAATGTCCGTCAATTAAGGAAATCCTGCGAAGAGACCTTCTTGAAGTAGCATTTTCGAATGAAGGATCTCTTCAAATACACCTATCAAATATCACATTATCAAAGCGAAGAGAATTTCTTGAAGTAGCATTTTCGAATGAAGGATCTCTTCAAATACACCTATCAAATATCACATTATCAAAGATAATTCTGCAGAATTTGTTTTAAATTAATTTTTTATTTACCCTTAAAAAATGTCCATCAATTAAGGAAATCCTGCGAAGAGACCTTCTTGAAGTAGCATTTTCGAAAGAAGCATCTCTTCAAATACACCTCTTAAAAATCACATTATCAAAGAAAATTCTTGTAGAATTTGATTTAAATAAATTTTATTTTTTACCCTTGAAAAATGTCCGTCAATTAAGGAAATCCTGCGTAGATACCTTCTTGAAGTAGCATTTTCGAATGAAGGATCTCTTCAAATACACCTATCAAATATCACATTATCAAAGATAATTCTGCAGAATTTGTTTTAAATAAATTTTATTTTTTACCCTTAAAAAATGTCCATCAATTAAGGAAATCCTGCGAAGAGACCTTCTTGAAGTAGCATTTTCGAATGAAGGATCTTTTCAAATACACCTATCAAATATCACATTATCAAAGATAATTCTGCAGAATTTGTTTTAAATTAATTTTTTATTTACCCTTGAAAAATGTCCGTCAATTAAGGAAATCTAGCGTAGATACCTTTTTGAAGTAGCATTTTCGAAAGAAGCATCTCATCAAAAGGACCTCTTAAATATCACATTATCAAAGAAAATTCTTGTAGAATTTGTTTTAAATAAATTTTTTTATTTACCCTAAAAAAATGTCCATCAATTAATGAAATCCTGCGAAGAGACGTTCTTGAAGTAGCATTTTCGAATGAAGGATCTCTTCAAATACACCTATCAAATATCACATTATCAAAGATAATTCTGCAGAATTTGTTTTAAATTAATTTTTTTTTTACCCTTGAAAAATGTCCATCAATTAAGGAAATCCTGCGGAGAGACCTTCTTGAAGTAGCATTTTCGAAAGTACCATCTCTTCAAATACACCTCTTAAAAATCACATTATCAAAGAAAATTCTTGTAGAATTTGTTTTAAATAAATTTTGTTATTTGTCTTTAAAAAATGTCCATCAATTAATGAAATCCTGCGAAGAGACCTTCTTGAAGTAGCATTTTCGAATGAAGGATCTCTTCAAATACACCTATCAAATATCACATTATCAAAGCGAAGAGAATTTCTTGAAGTAGCATTTTCGAATGAAGGATCTTTTCAAATACACCTATCAAATATCACATTATCAAAGATAATTCTGCAGAATTTGTTTTAAATTAATTTTATTTTTTACCCTTGAAAAATGTCCATCAATTAAGGAAATCCTGCGGAGAGACCTTCTTGAAGTAGCATTTTCGAAAGTACCATCTCTTCAAATACACCTCTTAAAAATCACATTATCAAAGAAAATTCTTGTAGAATTTGTTTTAAATAAATTTTTTTATTTACCCTTAAAAAATGTCCATCAATTAAGGAAATCCTGCGAAGAGACCTTCTTGAAGTAGCATTTTCGAAAGAAGCAACTCTTCAAATACACCTATTAAATATCACTTTCAGAAGAAGCATTTTCGAATGAAGGATCTCTTCAAATACACCTATCAAATATCACATTATCAAAGATAATTCTGCAGAATTTGTTTTAAACCATTTTTTTTTTACCCTTGAAAAATGTCCATCAATTAAGGAAATCCTGCGAAGAGAATTTCTTGAAGTAGCATTTTCGAATGAAGGATCTCTTCAAATACACCTATCAAATATCACATTATCAAAGAAAATTCTTGTAGAATTTGTTTTAAATTAATTTTTTATTTACCCTTAAAAAATGTCCATCAATTAAGGAAATCCTGCGAAGAGACCTTCTTGAAGTAGCATTTTCGAATGAAGGATCTCTTCAAATACACCTATCAAATATCACATTATCAAAGATAATTCTGCAGAATTTGTTTTAAATTAATTTTTTTTTTACCCTTGAAAAATGTCCGTCAATTAAGGAAATCCTGCGTAGATACCTTCTTGAAGTAGCATTTTCGAATGAAGGATCTCTTCAAATACACCTCTTAAAAATCACATTATCAAAGAAAATTCTTGTAGAATTTGTTTTAAATTAATTTTTTATTTACCCTTAAAAAATGTCCATCAATTAAGGAAATCCTGCGAAGAGACCTTCTTGAAGTAAAATTTCTTTTTCAAACTAAAACTGTTCGAAAGAAGATTGCACTTTATCGCACAAATACAATTGTAATAGTAGATCATTTCCACCTTCTCATACCTATCATTTTAATGACTCAAATTTGTTTATAATTGATTTTTTATTAAAATTACATCATCTAAAATAAAATATTCATCCAAATAGGAATAGCCAATTCTTTCGAAAAATACTAATTTCAATAAATAAAAGCATCTGTATAATCTATAAAATGAGTCTCAATGAAATATTTATTTAAGGAAGCATCGCTTAAAAATATCGCGAAAGTTAAATTTTCGATAAAGATTTCTTCAAATGTCTTTTTGTCATTTTTTTAAATTAATTTTTTTATACCTTGAAAACAAATGATTCTAAGGAATAAAGCATCCATCAGTCAAAGCATTTTTGAAGATTTTCTTGAAACATTACTTAAATACACCTATCAAATATCACATTATCAAAGATAATTCTGCAGAATTTGTTTTAAACTAATTTTTTTTTACCCTTGAAAAATGTCCGTCAATTAAGGAAATCCTGCGAAGAGAATTTCTTGAAGTAGCATTTTCGAATGAAGGATCTCTTCAAATACACCTATCAAATATCACATTATCAAAGAAAATTCTTGTAGAATTTGTTTTAAATAAATTTTTTTATTTACCCTTAAAAAATGTCCATCAATTAAGGAAATCCTGCGAAGAGACCTTCTTGAAGTAGCATTTTCGAATGAAGGATCTCTTCAAATACACCTATCAAATATCACATTATCAAAGATAATTCTGCAGAATTTGTTTTAAATTAATTTTTTATTTACCCTTAAAAAATGTCCATCAATTAAGGAAATCCTGCGAAGAGACCTTCTTGAAGTAGCATTTTCGAATGAAGGATCTCTTCAAATACACCTATCAAATATCACATTATCAAAGAAAATTCTTGTAGAATTTGATTTAAATAAATTTTATTTTTTACCCTTGAAAAATGTCCGTCAATTAAGGAAATCCTGCGTAGATACCTTCTTGAAGTAGCATTTTCGAATGAAGGATCTCTTCAAATACACCTCTTAAAAATCACATTATCAAAGAAAATTCTTGTAGAATTTCTTATAAATAAATTTTGTGATTTACCCTTAAAAAATGTCCATCAATTAAGGAAATCCTGCGGAGAGACCTTCTTGAAGTAGCATTTTCGAAAGAAGCATCAACCATCTCTTCAAATACACCTCATAAAAATCACATTATCAAAGAAAATTCTTGTAGAATTTGTTTTAAATAAATTTTTTTATTTACCCTTAAAAAATGTCCATCAATTAAGGAAATCCTGCGAAGAGACCTTCTTGAAGAAGCATTTTCGAAAGAAGCATCTCATCAAAATGACCTCTTAAATATCTCATTATCAAAGAAAATTCTTGTAGAATTTGATTTAAATAAATTTTGTGATTTACCCTTAAAAAATGTCCATCAATTAAGGAAATCCTGCGAAGAGACCTTCTTGAAGTAGCATTTTCGAATGAAGGATCTCTTCAAATACACCTATCAAATATCACATTATCAAAGATAATTCTATAGAATTTGTTTAAAATTAATTTTTTATTTTCCCTTAAAAAATGTCCATCAATTAAGGAAATCCTGCGAAGAGACCTTCTTGAAGTAGCATTTTCGAATGAAGGATCTCTTCAAATACACCTCTTAAAAATCACATTATCAAAGAAAATTCTTGTAGAATTTGTTTTAAATAAATTTTTTTATTTACCCTTAAAAAAATTCCGTCAATTAAGGAAATCCTGCGAAGAGACCTTCTTGAAGTAGCATTTTCGAAGGAAGCATCTCATCAAAAAGAACCTCTTAAAAATCACATTATCAAAGAAAATTCTTGTAGAATTTGTTTTAAATAAATTTTGTTATTTGTCTTTAAAAAATGTCCATCAATTAAGCAAAACCTACGAAGAAACCTTTTTGAAATAGCATTTTCGAAAGTACCATCTCTTCAAATATACCTCTTAAAAATAACATTATCAAAGAAAATTCCTGTAGAATTTGTTTTAAATTAATTCTTTATTTACCCTTAAAATATGTCCATCAATTAAGAAATCCTGCGAAGAGAATTTCTTGAAGTAGCATTTTCGAATGAAGGATCTCTTCAAATACACCTATCAAATATCACATTATCAAAGATAATTCTGCAGGATTTGTTTTAAATTAATTCTTTATTTACCCTTAAAAATGTCCATCAATTAAGGAAATCCTGCGAAGAGACCTTCTTGAAGTAGCATTTTCGAATGAAGGATCTCTTCAAATACACCTCTTAAAAATCACATTATCAGAGAAAATTCTTGTAGAATTTCTAATAAATAAATTTTGTGATTTACCCTTAAAAAATGTCCATCAAT
>JAESIX010000068.1:0-88011 GCA_016802215.1 Brachionus paranguensis | reverse complement strand
TTAAAATACAGTTATAATTCAAATATTTGAACAGATAGCAAATCGATGAATCAATACGAGATCAGTAGCAACAAACATTAAAGAATCTATGATAAAATGCTGGAAGATGACCATGAATCGCCAAGAGAAAATCATTTCGATGTTGAGCAAAACGCATCTATATAATAGTCACCAGAGCAGACGACAAAGATAGAGATGGTCATCTAATTTGGACATAATGCCTCAGCTTCTTTGCTAGTAGGACCAGAGGATGATCCAACTACTCTTGCAAAAAGATTCTGTTTCAAGAATAACATTGATCCTCATGTCATCAATACCCTTGCCTCGAATATTCGCTCTCTTCAAAACAGTAGCTTCAGTCTTGGAGGAGGTTTCAAGGTTTAGAGAAATTGCGATAAATTTGATGATAAAGAAAATTGTAGTACTGAGAACATAATGAATAGATCAAGAGGAAGGTCTATTGAGAAAAATGCCTCTAACAGCAAAATGAAAGTCAGTAGAAATAAAACAAATCAATCCTTCCACAATTAGTCAATGAGAACATCCACAGGTCCTAGACCATCTGGTTACACTGTCTTCGATCGACTGTATCAAGGCTCAAGAAAGAAGAAAACGAGTCGAACTGAGCTGATGGCTGCCACCAGAAGAGGCTAAAGCAGTCGGGTCAGCATGGCCAGTCAAAACAAATCTATGAATGAAAGCTCTATTTATGGCTGTTTGCATATATACGAAAAGAACACAAAGAAAAAATAGTAGTCTTTGACACACAATAAAAATTTATACTAATCTAAAGTGCAAAAATAGCTGGAAGATTGCAGCTTTCAACCTCAAATCAACCCCCTGTCTAATCTAATTGCTACCAAACTTCGCTAACTAGATGAATCCAGCATCTTGAACCGATCTGGTAACGACAAAACAATGATGAAGATCAAATAATACCTTTTGAAGAAAGAATAAGAAGAGATGAAGTAATGCACCTTCCAACCGAGAATCATCAATAAAATAGCGATGAACTCCACTCAAAGATATGATCGATTATATGAGGACCATCAACACAGGCAGAACAAGAAAAAAATTATGATGAGCACTGTCGACACTGAGGAACAATATCAACCTAAAATCAATAAAGTGTCAAGAGTTATCGTCAAAGGAAATTTCTTTTAGAGGTTGGAATAAGATAAAGGTAAAAGAATATCCAAGCAACAAAGCAGAGAAAAACTCATGAAAAGTAATGAAAAAAGAAAACCTTCAATTGGCCGAGCACCCACTAACAGAAATTTAGGCGACAAGACTGTCGGATAGTATCTCTATGAAAAATCTAAAGCTTCAAGAGCCCTGTCTACCAAATAACAACCTCAAGTACATACAGATATGCGTTCTTCTCAGATATACGCCAAATCCAAACAAATAGCAGTCCAATATATTTTTGAACTTCTCGATAACAACCAAGATGGTCTGATCTCTAGCACCAAGATAAACATTTCTGCTCTGAGTGAGGATGTTCTGAGATTGTTGGCTCCTCTCTTGGCTGAAATGGAAGAAGTGGATGTTGAGCTGAACTTCTAAGAGTTTAATATTGCTTTCGAAAGACTCTACAGTGTAAAATATTCCCTTATGTAGACTTTCAGCGTTGATGAGAAAAATATAATAATCAAGTCATACAAAAACAAGCAAATCAACTCCAACGTCTCTTAAAGATCCAGTTTCAACGTACTTGTCTGACCTATTCAGCCTACTCTCAACGAACAAAGTCTCAGAATAGCCCGATAGCTTTGCAGTGACGATGTTGATATTTACTAGGCCTCACTTGTTCGCTTACGCTAGAAAGAAAATAAATTAAACAGGTTGAGGGCAGAGCGAGTCCTTGAGGAGTATTCATAATGCACCTTCCATCCTAATATTCATCGCTGATTTTCATGTTAATATGTGAGAGTAAGTACATATATAAAAATATCACTTATACATCTCAAGCCAGTTCTACATATTCGAGTATTCCTCCTGCACACTGAAATAAGTTAGATCTTTCTCTGCTGCCTTTTTACGATAGTCACGCAAAAGTTCATCCTCGGATTATTTGAACTGGAATGTATATACTGTGAATAAAGCTGAATACTAAAGCTGTGATAGTATTCGATAGTATTTGCTTCTCTAAAGAGACATGATGAGAGTGACTGTCAGCAATTGTCCCAGTTCTAGCAGAATAGAAAAGGAAGATTTGTTAATCAACATGGCCTTGTTCGAATTGATATAGATGTACAGATCTTTAAGGAGAGTTTGGAGTAACGTACACCCTTCCTTCGTGAGTGTTTCAAATTCATATAGTTATTATTGGCACTGCACAGTTTCTTTCCCAGAAGTGAAATTCTGCAAATTGCTGACTATATCTTTTTCGGTGTTTTTTAATAGACTGACCTTTGTCCACAAAGATCCAGAATCTACCCGATACATCAAATATTGACCTTTATCTTGAGCGCTGATTTTTTGCTGCTTCCGTTCAATAAGTGAAACCAACTGTTTGTATATATTTTTATTTTCGCTGTGGTTATTTTCCAATAATGTTTTATAATACAAAAAGTTGATGAGATAGGTGAGTGTGTTGGACAGAGGGAGGGTGGTTATGTGATTTTTATTTTAATTGCAAAATTTGAGAAAGAGTTCAAAATGCTTGACTTGGAATGATTTTTGCTGCTATGAAAGAATAACCACTTTTTTCTTTGATAATGGAGCTTTCAGATCCGATTTATTAGATTTTTGCAGTTGATCCCCATCTGTAGTCTGAATTTATTATACTTTAGAGGATGGTTTTGGATCAGGTTTGTTCTTGGGACTTTTGACAGCTTGAATTTTATGTAAATTAATATCTTAAATTTAATCCTCATAATTGTGCTCATTTTATTTTCCTTTCTTGATGAAGTGAGCAGCTTTAACACCTTTTTATAGCTTTGTCAGCTTGGAACTATTTTTTCTGGTGAGCAAAGGTGATTAAGATTTTATTTTAAATGATTAATCTTTAGCTATATGCTTTGTGCTGTTCTTTCTTTGAGTTAGAGGAGACTAAGACTTGGCTGTTTTTTTATCTTCTTTTGTTTATATTTTTTATTTATTTGAAGTGACTTAGTCTTTGAGGTCTGGCTACTTCAACAATTTCTTATTTTTATTCTCTTTTCTCATTTATTGTTATTCAACTTAAACATTTTCTTGGTGAAGAGACACTTCCCTTTTATTTTATTTTGAATCCTCCTCAATAAATCTATCATTTATTTGCTTTTCTGTCATTGTAAACTGATCCTGAACTACTGCTTTTTCTTTGACAGGTTCAATATTCTCATGCTTTGAGGTTTCCTTTTGTTGCAGCATTGCATTGGCTCGACTCTTGAGCTTAGCAAACAATCTTTGCTCCCTCTCATCCAGAGATATCTCTTTTTTGAGCTCAGGAGGTTAGACAAGGTCATCTTTAGAATTTTTGGCAGTGTGATTGGCTGTGAGGGTAGCAGGATTGCTGACTTTCTTGAAATTTCTCAGTTTACCAGATAGATCTTGAGACTGCATGGCTGACATGTTGAACCAATTAGAAGTAGCTGAATTCATACCTCCAAAGTTAAAATTAGTGGACTTTCCCAAGATGGAACTGCTGTTCATCAAACTACTTTTGCTCTGCTCTCCATAAAAGCTATTATTGTTTCTAGGAATGATTTTTGAGTCCTTGAAAAGACTCAAAGTTCCTTTCTTGAATTTACGATTTTTACAGGAGGAAGTGGACTTATTCAGTGATATTTATGATTTTGAATATTTCAGGCGAGTTCCACTATCTCTTCTGCCCTATCTACCTCTCTAGGCTACAGGACCAGCTAATGAGTGAAATGAAGTTTTAGAAGGGTCGATAAAAGATTTTGATAGTCTGTTTTTTTGATCCCTGGACACAAGCAGAGGTCGATGTTATTTAACTTTCAGTTTTTCCGGAATTAGTTCTATTTTTTTGCTTGATTGAGCAGGTTCTTGTCCTTTCATCCGATATCTGTCAATCAGCAACTCAAGTTATTTTTTGAATATGTGAATATTGTATTCTTCAGATCGATTCAAGCATCTTTCAAGCAAAATGGCCATCGTCTCATGTTTGATTTTTTCCTTCCATTGTTTGACATCCTCTTCGTCAACACAATCGCTCCTGATTCTATCGATTTATTTCATCACCTCAGCAATGTTCTTGCAACTTAGAACAGCCATTAGATACAGTATAAATCTTCTGAATGCTTCCTCATCTGACAGCAATTGTGACTGATTTTTTCCTTATTTTCTCCTCTTAACCAACTCTCCTTTACTTTGACCTTTTGCAAACACTCTGCCAAAATGAATATCGTAGTAATGTATCTTATTTTATCCCTTTTCTATGAAAGGAACAATAACCTCTTCTTTATTAACTCCCAACAACGCCCCATAAAATTTGTTACAATTATTCATTTGCCCCATAGTCGCATGCTTCTGATTAGCCTATAATTGTTTTACTGAAATTGCGAAGTCCAAACTGACCAAGTTGACCATTTACACCATCGACAAATATTACATCTTCTGTATATTGCTGATACTTTCTACTGAATCTTTCATTCTTATTTGCAGCAAATTGTTATCGAGATAAAGTTAGTAGCCTTGCTTGGTCTAGTTTATTATATTTTGGTTCTCTGACTCGTCAATATAGTTCTGAATATGTTTGAGGTCGAGTGTGAGAGGGAGGGTGTCACTGAGCAAGAGCTGGTGGAAGGTGATGGACATAGACGAGGCAGTTTGTGCGGTGAGCAGATAGTGATGTGGGTTAAGGACGTAGGTTTACTGCAACTGGTAATTTCTATACATCCTGGAAAATTATAAGGAAGCCACTAGGGTTAATAGTATTGGTTAGATCAAATAAAATATATACCAGACTTTCCATACTATATGATATCCCTCACATACCTCTGCCTGTTTCTTGCCTTGCTCGGCATAGTAAATGCAGAACAGCTTAGACTGATGCAGTACAACATCTTTGATATCTTGAATGACCCTCAGAGTGCACAAGCTAGTCAGCAAGTCTTCCAATGGCTCAACTGGCAACATAATGACTAGACAATCAGAACTATCAATAATATGGCTGGAGGAACCTTCAGAGTAGGGCACAATCGCTTTTCATACATGAGCTATGAGGAAATAGAACAAACCTTTCTGACCCTTCGAGTCACACTACCCGATGTTAAGGTAAGTGCTCCCCAAAGCCAAACGCAACTCAATTTTGCTCCCACACAATATCTCTACTTGAACTCGGCACCATACGTCCCTCCTCAAACCAACGTAACCAATATAGACTGGAGAACAAAAGGGGCAGTATCGGTTGTCAAAGATCAAGGTAACTGCGGTGCTTGCTGGGCTTTCTCAGCAACCGCACAAATCTAGAGCCAACTTTTGATGCTCTACAACATTAATGTAACTCTTTCCTAACAGCAATTACTGGACTGCTCTTGGGCCTACGGGAATATCGGTTGTTCTGGTGGCATGATGAATAATGCTTTCCAGTATATTATAGCAAACGGTATCACACTATCGTCGCTCTATCCATATACGCAAAGCACCAGCACATGTCGCTACAATCGAGCTACAATGCAGTCTTTTTCGATCAGCACAAGTAAAGTCTTCTACAATGATTGTTCGGCTCTTCAGACTTTACTCAAAAGCAAACCAACAACAGTAGTTATTTCTGCAGATATGTCATTTATTTTCTACAGCTCAGGAGTCCTGAACACATGTGGAACCTCCATAAATCACGCCGTCCAACTCATTGGTTTTTACAAAGACAGTCAACAATCTTATTACATCGGCAAGAATTCCTGGGGTACATCTTGGGGTCAAAATGGTTTCATTAACATCGACGCAACCGTCCAAAATGGCAATTTGTGCAACGTCTGCACTTATCCTCAATACATAGAATGATCATTTATTTGACCTCCTTAGTTTAATATTGAAGGTTAGAGAAGGAATTACTTTTTTTGATGGCTATTTCCTATATGTGCAATTAATACAAAATTAATTGATCATTTTCATTTCTATTGTTAAATTAATATTGTTTGTGATATTCTAATAGTGTGAGTAGATCATTTGTAGAAGGAACTGCCAGTGTCAATGTAGCATGAACGGGCCAAATCGTTTTATTTGTTGCAAGAAACCTGTGAAGCTGTCATGGAACGGTTGTCGCTCAGAGGAGCGTTTTCTCGCCTTGTCTCGCGGATTATCTTGAGACCGTTCTGAAGATTGGCTGCCAAGTTGATGTTGCTTAACCTGCTGCTTTTGTGCAGAAGAGGAGAAGAAACTTCACTACGATTGTAGGCATATTGTTGCAAAGTGGCCAAAGGATTCGAGTTAGGGCTCATGACAATTGATGTCGTATGCTTGGGCATTAACTGGCTGATTCTCATTTAATTTGGTCGGCTCATGACGATAGCGGAGTTGTTTCGCTTGATAGAAGATAAAGATGAAGATCTTCTGGCATAGTCCAACTTGTCAGCTCTTTCGAACCGAGGAGGACCTTCAACATACTAAACCCTAGGCAGCAAGAACTCAAGGTTGACCAGTCTTTTCAAGCTGTGAACCAGATCAGCCAAACATTATTCCTTGTATATAGCAGTCGCCGTGTAAACCTAGTTTTCTTTGAGCTCCTTACAGACTTTTAGATGAAAATCTCTGCTATTTGGAAACACATCCTCCTCAACAATTTTAGCAGTCTCCAAAAATTTGCTGGAGGAAAGATCTTTGCTGTACATGAGGAGATTGCTCATTTCCTTCAGCATGAGAGTATTCAAGGTTTCAAGTCTGTAAGAGGAGTGAAGGGAATTTCTTTTGGTTTCGTTGACAATTTATGAGTTTATTTTGAGTTCCAACTCATCGAAATGTTTGTTGACCAGGTTAAGGCAATCCTCCCTAGCTCTGGCAAGGGTGCTCTTGACAGTCTGTCTCTTGTCATCAATACTGTGACAGATATTATTCTACATCGATAACTCTGTACCAGCCAAGACTTATCTTGCTCAATCAGATCAATTTGCTCCTTCATGCGATCATTATAGCGACTGTATGTGTTTTTGATGTTTTCGTAGGAGGGGGAAGTTCCTCGCATAAGATGGTTTTGGGTGTGCTAGCAGATGCAGGTAGCACAGAGACCGATGAGGCATTGAGCTGAATGAGGAATGACATACGGTCGGTGCAGAAGTTAGTGATAGGCTCGTAAGAGTGCTCCTGGCAGTAGGTCTTGTAGTACTCCATTGGAAGAATTTGATGGAAGAAAGAAATAATATAAGAAACCAAAAAATTATCTTCCTTAAGTATTCAACTTAATCAACCTACAACTCTTCTTAGAATTACTTATATCACTAAAAAACTGAAATCAAGGATGGTTGGAGTCCAAATACTTTATGTTTCTTTTGTTGCGAAATTCTTTCATATTTGGGTCCTATTTGTTTTATAATCTGCCCTGAATAATCAGCTTTCTGAATTATTTGAGACGAATTTAGTTTAATCTGACCTCACGCTCCTTATCTTTCAATATTATCAACTTTTTTTCCTCCTCTATCCTGCGGTTATTAAACTCGACCTCTACATTGTTGATTTTTTATTGCCAGGTCTTCTAAATGTCCTTGTACTCTGATTCCAGCTTCATGATTTACTCCTCTATCTCAGATATCATGTCGATCGTAACAATATGCTGATTGCCTTTCTTTATTTTTTACTTGTTCTCTCTGATTTTTTATTAGACTTATTTGATTCGCTTGTTTTTGTCGACTGCTTTCTCGTGAGTTTTCAGCAGCATTTTATCGTTTTCTGCCGTCTTGAGGAATAAATTTCTGCATTATTATTTCAGTTTCAAGAGTTGAGCTCGAGACTTTTCTACTTTTTAATTGTAGCCATCGTTGTTTCTGAGTGAATTCAATGCCTTTTCCTGCTACTTTCGTATCTTTAGCATACTATTCTTTTCACTTTCAAGTTATTTGACCTCTTTCTATAGCACTTTGACTGCATTTTCTTTCTCTACGACGGCTGACTCATCATGGGTATACTCGTTCTCTTTCTTTATGTTGAATATTTAGCTTTTGAGCTATGCGATTCTACTCTCTTGTTTTGCCACCTATATCTTCTGACTTTATGTCGAGCCCAGTTTTTCATCTAAATTCAGTCCATACTTTTTTTTCTTGTGAGTGTTGACAACAATTGTTTCCATTTGCTTGGCAAGTTCCATCACCTGCATCTTCATTTTTTGATTCTGCTCGATCATTTTTTCCCGATTGAATTCCCTGACAGTCGAGTGAGCAGGTGGCGATGACTCGAGGTAAGGCTTATTGTTAGGAAACGATTATTTTCGATGTGAGATGACAGGTTTAAGATTTTTTGGATTAGCAGCGTTAATAAGACGGTGTGAATTGGACATATAAGCAAGTTATAATTATTGGTGAGCTTGCCAAATTATGCCATACATTGCAAAATATAATGATAGAACGATATCAAATGTCTGATATGACTCCATCCATCATAATAATATTTATTTCAATGTACATTATTTTTGAGTATCAGCTTGACTCAAGTTTACTGACGACAATTGAAAAGATATATTTTTATTGATATTTATTCCTTTTCGTACATGTCTTGAACGTTTCAAGATAAGAACTGTATGGAGGGCAAAGGAAACCACTTTGTTAGTCCTATTGTTGAAGATTTGTGCTGATTGATTACAATTGAAAGATATATATCATTGATGGGTAACGTTTGCTCTCCAAGACTAGGAGGTAAAGATTTCGAGATCCCTGACCTCAGAGCCAAAAATCGCTATGGAAACACTGAACAAATATACGATGATAGCCTGGTCCGCACGGTCTTCCCTATCAGCCACGAAGAGAACAAAAACTCACGTGTCCTCGAGCAAATTCAATAGTCCAAGGATCACCTCTTCGAGGACAGCAATTTCAGAATGGCATCCAATAAATCACTCAGATTGTCCATTCTTTTCAACTTCGAAACCAACCGCACCCGCATTTTCTCCAAAAAAGAGGAGACTGATATTACCAACTTCATTCAACTTAACATCGAGTTCAGCTATTTGACCTCTGTTTTCTACCTCCTCTGCAATCGTAAGGCTAAAGGCGATCTCCTACCTAAAATGATCGAGAATCAGTAAACCAACATGTACGGTTGCTACAGTGCCCATATCTGGTGCAATGGAGAACACCATAACGTCATCGTTGATGATCGCATGCCCACCCATAGTGACAACTTCCTCTACCTCAGAGTCGTCAAGGGTATTGAACTATGGCCTCTGATTTTGGAGAAAGCATGGGTCAAGATGATTGGTTCCTATGAATCTGCTCTCGGATTGTCACCTGAAGAATCCTTTGAAGAATTGACAGGAGCACCAGCCTATACTTACACTATGCGAGCCAACAACCGCGAAACAATCAAAAGCATCATGTCGAATGCCAAACAAAATGGATATTGGGTTGCCTTGATTGCAAGAAACGGTCTGAAAGATATCCAGAATAGACAGGTTTTCATGTTAGAAAGCTTTGACTATACTCGATACACAATCATCAGTCCCTATGTCAGCTATCAATTCGAAAGACACAATCAATCCCGAAGAGGTGAGGTTATTGTCGAATAAGAGGATATCTTCACTCATTTCGAGCATGTGGTCGTCGGATTCTATAAAGATGGCTATGTCCCTCACACTATACCTGTCACTACTTCATCAAGACAATAAGTTCTTTTTGAACTGAAGGTCAATAGAGAAGAAGAAGTCTCCATCAGATTCAATCAACTCTATCACGGCTACTTCAAACCTGAAGATAGACCTAATTATCAGTACAGTCCTATCCTCATCGAACTATACGAACTCAACGAAACTGACGGCAATAGAAGATGCGTCCTAAGGGATTATTGTCAAGGATGCAGCAGGTCACTCATCGGACACAGATCCTCACGTATTTTATTGTCTAGTTAGAATGTTCAAGAAACGTGATGGAAAGACTTAGTGGAAAGTATTTGATTAAGTTGGAGGTCGACTGGCTCTATGATGGGGCCCTGAACACTGGCAATCTTGTCGTATATGGCTCTGAAGACAACATTGAACTCAGACGGATGGAAAACAGTATATTTTGTGTTATTTGTAGGTTAGAAAGTTCTTCTTGAAGAGGTCTACCCTGACATTTTTAAGCACAACCCAGGAATCAACGATATCATCCTCCATGAACACAACCTTGAGGTTCACACTTACGACAAGGAAAAAACCACCCTCATCGAGTTCCATAACATCACAGCTGACACCCACCACTTCCAGGCTGACTTCAGCAAAAGCAAAAACATCATCCTCAGAGGTCGTTAAATCAGTGGCCAATATGCCTACATCCGCCTCCAACCCGATGAAAAGACAATCGTTGAAGTCCTCCCCAAAGATCTCACCAAACACATCGAGATTGAAAACTTCGAGATCCACAAGGTCCCTATCAAGGAATGATGCATAACCTTAATTTCATAATAATATCGCATAATCTAAACAATATCATTTTCTGATAGGTTCAGACGAACAAGTTCTCACGGCCGAATTAAGTCAAGTCGAATAACTTGGGGATGGTGATGCTCAGAGTTTTGAAGAGGTTCTACCTGATGATCAAGTTGATGTGTGCTGTTCTGCCCAGGAAAGAGTCAAGTGTTCTCTCGCGGACGTTGAAATTTATGTCGATTCTATGAATGCTTGCGTTGAATATGTTGTTTCCTAACATGTTGTTGCACATCTCCTCCTCAACTTTGGTCATGGAGTTGCCCGATTTATGAGGGGAAATGCGAGCTGAGTGCCAACTGACATAGCTATCCTCAAAACTGCTCAGCAAAATTACCTTCCTGAAATTCCTTAGATGCCCAGTTCGAGACAATTCATAGAGAAAGGTTTTACGAGGGTCACCTTTCTAGCCCATTTATAGTTGAGACAAACTTTAGATGTTTTTGAATTTTCTGATAGCCCACAGTCCCACCTTGATCAGTCCACTAACTCCATTAAGATATCCTAGATGTGGTGAGCTCAGTGAGCAGAAAAATCCCATATGATGCTTGTATTTTTCAAGATGAGGCAAAGCACTTCGAGCAATGACGCCACCCATGCTGTGTCCCACCAAGTTGATGATCACATTCTCCTGCTCGTATTATTCCATGTAGTTAGCTATATATTTTTCGATCTCTTCTGCCAAATTTTCACCCATTTTTTTGATATCCCCATCAGTATCGTACTCGTTACATCTTGAGACTAGATAATAGGCATCTGGAAGCTGGACCTGGATCCATCGCTTTATAAGAACCATATCAAAACTGCTGCCCTGGTAACCATGGCAAAGGACGACCAGCATGTGCTTTTCGCTGTACTGCAACTTGATACCTTCGATGTGAGTAATGGCTTCTTCTTACTTCAACTGGGATATGGTTTATTTGATTTATTTTTCAGTGTTTCTGAGAGTCACTTCGTAGAATATCAGCTCTTGCTCCTCTCGTTTGTCAATAAATTTCACATCTTAGATGGGATAGTTGTTAATTACGATGTTCTTTCCCCTCATCTATCGAGCTATTTTTTTGTTCTAATGGTAGCTCTTAGGTTTTTTGGATTCCTCAACAGCCGTTACAACTGATTTGAACACAACCTCACCATATTTTTCCTTGCCGAAAGTGTCAAATTAGGCTATCAATTTCTGATGGTTGATCTTGTCCATCATCCATTAGTTTATTATTTCCTGCTGACGGTCAAAATTTTACAGACGAATGTCATTTATTTCTTTCAGAATAGTTTCGATTGTCAATTTTTCAGGATAAAAAGTATCGAGATAATCTTTGAATTATTTTGGAGTGATCGATGACTCATGTTAGACAACAAATTATTCAGGAAGTGGGATTTTTACAGTTTATATAGGCTACAAATGCACACTATTGATTCGTTCTTCCATCAGGTATTGACTTATTCTCAATTTTTTAACGTAGTTGGTATAAAATACCTACTCTGCTTTCAGATCTTTCGGCAATCTAGAAGCTGTTAGTTTGGCCAATTCCTCTGTTGATTTTATTTTTGCTCTTCTCAAGTCTTCCTTTGTTGGTTATTTATTTGTTATTTCGTATTTTGCAAACTTAAAGCTCGATAAATATCCTAGCATCGTCAGATTCAGTCTTGATAGATATGGTGACTTGAAGTGTGCTTCGACATAGTTGAATATTCCGTTTTAGATGTCGTTGACTCGGAATGTGACAGTTTCGATAAGCTCTCCTTCGCTCTCAGGCTAACTTAGATTGGTATGGTTGAAAATCAAAGCTACGTTCATATAAATGTTCTAGCTCTAGAGTTCAGGATATCCTTCGAGCTCCATTCTGAATGTGAACCAATTGTCCAGCACAACTCCCTAATCTAGATCGTTAAATGCTTACCTGAATACTTTGCCAAAGCTTTGGTGGTTACTGCCTTGTCATCTTCAAGTGATGGTTCGACTATGAGTCTGTCTGCGTTTTCATTGGGTTGAAGATTGCTATTAGGCAGTATTTGATAGGGAATTGCATAAGTCTATAATGATGAGAAGGTTACCTTTCTATTTTCTTTCTGCTGGTAGATACTGATATTGAATGAGAAAAGACCTTGATGAGGATACTCAATAATGTAGTATGACTCCACGTTGATAACAAACTACACTACTCCCTTTAAACTCATAATTGAATATGATTATAAAATCAGAAGCATCATTCATCTTGAGATTAGAGCAAGTTCTAAAGTCAGCACATACAGGGCATTAAATCTTGCCAAAAAATAATCACTCGCCTTGATTGTAAATACAAGCAAGTTATAATCATTCATCTTGAGGTGAAGAACGACCTCGACTTCCCCTACGTACAGCACGGCTTGCTCTACCTCTTGTGGGAACATCATCTTCAGCTCCCTCAACCTCAACTATCTTTGGATAGGAAGAGTCTTTTTGACCTCTAGCTCCTAAAGGTTGTGAAGGGGTTCTTGGGAGATCGTCGAGATTATATGACTCTTGTTTCCATTGAGGTTTCTTTTTGGTTGTTTGGAAATCTTATTCCATAGAGTAATCAGCTTCAGGCTTCCACTTTTTAATGAACGGATCTTTTCTATCTCCTTTTGCTTTTTCCTGCTTAGGAATGTATCTATCCTGTTCTTTCGGATTTCTAAAACCTTCATTTGAGTATTTCCGATCAGATTCATACTGCTGTCTTCTAGGAGTAAATTCCTCACCAGCATATTGATCTGCATAATTCCTTTTCTGGAATTTATTTTTCGGAGTAAATTAATCCCTCTGAGGCCTTCTTTCATCTCTGTAATTATTGAATTCCTCTCTTTTCCTGTAATTCTTTTGTGGTCTATCATATTGATCATACTGCTCTCTTTCTCTATAGTCATTTTTTCTGGGTTGTCTCTCGTAATTGTCTCTGAATTATCTTTGATCATATCTTTTGTTTTCTCTTTCATAGTTGTCTTCTCTTTGTCTGTAATTTTTGCCAGGTCTGTCGTATTATCTTCTCTGGTCGTATTTGTTGGCTTGTCTCTGAGGTCTGTAATCCTCAGTATCCTCTTCTTTGGGTGTGATGTAGCTTCTGTTGTATTGTCTGGTTTATCTCTTTTCAGGTTTTTGACTAGTGGGACGACTTTGTTATTCAGACTCCATTCCAAGATCCAATCCTTTGTATATCTTTGAAGGTTTAATATCCTCTTCTTCATCGAAAGAGTAATCCCGACCAAACACTGGCTGTTAAGATTTCAAAGGAACCTCCTCCTGATTAACTTTGGGCTTCTTTGGTATCCTCTTGTTGATCTTCTCAATCTCCTCAACAATCTTCTCAAACCTCTTAGTCTAATCATCATTATCTTCATCTTTTTCCCTGACCACATATTTGGCAGCAGCTTCTATCCTCAACCTCTCATATTCTTCAATCTCCTTGCCTCCCTCAGCTAAATCATTGAGAATCGCAACAACACTGTCACCTAATTTGTAAGCAGCAGTCAATTGTCTAAAGTAAATTTCTTCAACTTTGCTATAGTTGTTGAGTGCAATCCAATAAGTTAGCAAATGTTTGACCGTGTTATTTGCCTCCCCCTCAAAAGGCTTTTTCGCTGAAGGACAGCTTTCTTTGAACGGACATTTGAAGCATATTTTATCTTCTCTGACACCAGCATGATGTCTTATCATTTTAGAGGAAGCAACTATCTGTTGACTTTCTGGACTTTCTATTCTGAATTATAAGCAATTGTACTCATTGACAGGGCAGGGAATTGAGGCGATATGTTTGAATTCCTTCTGAGGCAATCTATAGAACAGGCCTGCTCCACAATCTGCAATGCTATTCTTGGCCATAGCCTCATCAAGTGAAGCTAAAGTCAGTTCTTCTTGTCCCAATCTAGCCACAATTCTTCTAAAGGACAGCACTAGTAATTTGTTCATATTTGCACCGAGAGACGGTAAGCCTATATTAATTTTATAAAGATATGGATAATAGACCGATAAAAGGCAACCCCTCGGGTAAGTACAACATGAACTTTGTTGATCCAACTAACGATATTTGCGCCTATTACGGTGGCATGACTTAATTGGCTCCTTTGGTAGTAAATTTTGAAATATCCTAGGAAGAGTACCTGGAAACTGTAACGTATCACAGTATCAGACCTGCATAAAGTGGCAAAAGTAAACTATACTCAAAAGAGGTCAAAGAAGAACACTACCTGGACCACTGCTCAGTCTGCCTTGATAAGTTCAACGAAGGTAAATAATTGAATTATTCAGGTTAGGAAGTCAAAGTGCTACCCTGTAGACATTGCTTCCACAAGGCATGTGTGGCTCCTTGGTTCAGCAGCAATAATCACTGTCCTAACTGCCGTTATGAGTTGCCAACAGCTAAATGATTGTGGGATAGGTTTGATACTGTACTTAGCTACCTCACGCCGATCTATAATATTTTAAATGGCATAAAAATCCACAGTCAACTTCGTCGCTCTCCAGAAGAACATACAATAATCGCTCAAAAAGCCATAGGCAAAGGAAGCTTGTCTCTCTTTCTAATAGTACATTATACGCCATACAGCAAACTTCTCCTGCTCTATTCGTCGCAATTTGGCATTTACACCATGCCCCAACTCGACACTCTCGAAGGTACCCCTTTATTTAAAATCAGTATGGCATGGAGTCTTGTTTGTCCGATACGGTCTGTACAAGGATGCCAAGCTCAAGTTTAAGATTACTTTTTAGCAGTTTCCTCGCAAACCGCCTCAAGTGATGTTCGTCAGCTAGGTCTACCACCCAATGGTTGATAGCTAAACAGGAGCAGTTGATTTAGGAGAGTAGATGACCAAAAATTGGAACTACGGGAGCGAGCATCTAATATTTACAGTGGTGGAGCACATACGGTTAATTTTCATCGACGTCAAAAAATATGAAGCGACAGACTCATACAACAAAAAGGCAGGCGAGCTATTCAAAAACAACGTTGACGAATTTTTCATCAAAGTACGTGAATGCGTTTAGACCTCCAAAACACAAGTCTACAACAACTACCCAAACACTTCGCTTAAAGTAATTATTATGAAACTATTCAGTTCATGCCCTTGAATGAAAAACACAAAAAAATACGTTAGCAACTGACTAAATTATGTGAAGATCACTCTCTTTCGCAGGAAGATAGGAAAAAGAAGTTGATGCAGGCTTTGCGAGAATGAAGAACTGATAAGTATGATTTGGATGCTGTGAAGAGATATTGTATTTATCATAATTTATAACACAGGTTTATGTTCAAGAAAAATACCAATCGCCCGCCTATGGTCCTCAATCTCAAAAAAGTCCAAGGTGGCTATAAATTAACTCCTAATGAAGGACACGGTCTCTTTCAGGTCAAACGCATCATCCGCACCATGTACCGACGTAATTGATAACCCATTCAGCTGATCTTGCACCTCAAGGCTCGGGGCTCAGAATGTAGCAAAATGGAATGACGATACCCAGTACTATTATCCAGCCACCTTCACATTTTACCTTTCCTGCCTTTGCTGCTTGGTTTTCTCTGACAGACATACACAAGATCTAAAAGGATGCCTTTCCCTAATTTTTTGAAGAATAGAAGCAAGATCTTCCATTCTCCTTTGGAACTCGTAATGCCAAGTTGTACAAATACTATCGCAACACCATGGTCGGTATGTGGCTTGAAAATGTCAAGAAACATATCTCAGCTGCACACTGTAGGCGAACACTTGTTGGTGATGTCAGTGTAATTGTTAGAATTCACGGCTTTCTCGAAAACTGGGGAATCATTAACTTTCCGACCCGATAGCACAATAAAGGTATTCAATTGAAACATGCTGATCGACTGAGTTGCTACATCTGTGAATAGTCATAATCTGAGGTGTATTATGTTACTCAAGTCGAGGACCAAATCTTTCAAATTTGTTAAAACTGTTATAAAGAAGGTATCTTTCCAACTGAAATCCAGCCTGAACAATTCGTCAAGGTACTCCATCGAAATTACTAACAAAGTAAACATAGACTCATGACCAAGAGTCAACTGTCAAGATTGATGGACTGCTTTGCCAACAACGGAGGAGGAAATCGATAGAAAGAGAGATAAATGTGGGCAGCTGCTCAAAAACAATTTTCACGTATGTTTGTACTTATTGTAGAATTTACAAGATAGGAACTGGTTTATAATTTTTTGAGAATTCCCATGATAGCTGATATGAATGCCAACATTTTCGAAAATAATGAAGATGCAGTTGAATAGCCCTAACCTGAAGAAGAACCGACTATTTTTGAAGATTATCAAAACCCCCTTCAAAGTGCAATTGCCATGGCTTATTATCATCTCAAACAAGGCAACCAAGGAAAGATCCTCCAAATATTCGAAGGCGCCGAACGCCATGCTCAAGTGTTAGCAAACCAACAATAAGAAAAAATAGAATAACTCACGAAAATGCTCGTAGATGTGTCTTTCTCTAAATTAGAGCTTAAATCAATCTTCATCCAATAATACTAAAAACTTGTGGAAAAATGTTTGTTGAGTCAACGCAGTGCAGTATCCAATACTCTCGCATAATGCCTTAAGCAAAACATACGTTTTGTTGAGAACAATTGTGAGCCATAACAGATATCAGAACAGCCACCTTTATGATTTTTGTCAATTATAAGATCACAAATCATCACTTTCAATTTTATGTCTCGGCAAGTGTGTCGACTGGTTCTTCGATAAGAGAGCTAGAATCTACTGCCGGATTAGTGGAGAGAAGCTCTTGCTTGCGGTTTTTGTAAATATAAATTGTAATGATAAGGACAACTATGCAGGTACCTGCGAAGTAATTGAAAGGACCAGTACTGTTGACGAACTCGTAAAGGATGGCTCCAATCACAGTTTGGAAAAGGATGCCAGTAACTCCAAAGAAAGTTTGAAGACCAGTGATGAAACCTCTCGACTCAGGTGTCGAATACTCATTAACAAGATAGAGTGAAGCTGTCAAAAGACCTGACATTCCAACACCCAGCACCACCAATGATACATAAGTAATGTAAGCAGTAGGAGCCGAGGCAAAGTTGAGCAGCAGAGCTCCAAGGGCAGCTAAAAAGAGCATAACAATCATAACTTTCGATCGACTAAAGTTTCTCCTCTCATAGTATCGACCATAGATGATACAAGTCAACATAATAACGGCATAGGAAATCCCGCTCAACATTGAAGATTTGCTAAATGCTTCTTCATACTCCTTATCAGACCTTTAGTCAGGATTGGAAAAGCTGTAGGTCCATAGAACCAAGTAAAGCGATAGGAGGATGGAATCTCCTCTCGCCAGAAAGGCAGCAGTGTATCCATTAGTGATTTCAGGTGATTTCATTGATTATTTTGCCACCTGCAGCAATTCCTTAGGACTGCGGTTGACTTTCTTTCCCCTAGCGTAATAATCATTTCCTGGCTTAAGACATACCAAAGTGTAAGCTAGCCCTATCAACAGTATCAGGGCTGATATGATGCCATACTGGATGAAAATTTTACTGTCGCTGCTGACGTTATTGAGCACTGAGAAATTAATTTCAGCTGAAGATAGTGCTCCGAGAGAGGACATCAGCACCAGAAAGGCAGCGCAAGTGCCTCGACTTTTGTGATCGACGTAATCTGCCAACAATGGCACAACGGATATGGCGATGGCCCCTGAATAAATTCAACAGATACCAGTGGCATAAACACATCTAAGGATGACATAGAACCAGTATGATGGAGCATATGGCATGAGACCGATGGTGACACTCACACAGACGATTCCGTACAAGTTGATCATTTTTCTCCCATATCTATCACAAAGATATCCAAAGACCGGAGCACATGCTAATTTGACGACGATGTCAAAAATGATAACGAGGGCGTTTCTGAAATTTTAGATTTGTTCTTTCCTGTCGATTTGGTACATCTTTTGGAAGAGATAGGGTTGAAGGGAATCAACTGACACGAAGACAAAGGAAAGTGTGAAGTAATGCATAAGACAGCCTATGTAATTTTTGGTTTTGATCTAGTCGTTTAGCTTTACCTTCCCACAACAGGTCTCCATCACAAATATTTATTTATAAAATGTGGGTCATACAACACTGATAAAACTGCAATACTATAACAATTTATGGCTGGAATGATGAAAAGGATAAAAAATGATGAATCTTGAATATATAACTCCAAATCTTTTTTACAAAGAGAAACATATCAGATTAATAATAACTACTGTGGCTTTCAAGATAAAGCTGGACGATTGAGTTGGGAAATCAGCATTTGAGACCAAACTAACTCTTTTTTCAAAAATGAGTCGATAGAGTCCTCCTTCCAAGGCTCGCTTTTTTTAATCTGCTCATAATGATGCTCCTTGATTTATGTCTCCCACTCATACATTTTTTGGATCAAATTTCTGCCTCCTTTACTGCCAACCACCTCGAATAACTTGCTGTTTGCTAGATATTAGCTTATCATGCGAGCAATGGTGACCTCCAAAGAAGGAGAAATCTCTTCCGCTTCGATCCCTCCTTCATCTTCCTCGTTTACCATACTGCTCGGATTTTTGATAGCTTCCTTGATCTGATTATATATTTTTTTCATGTAGTTGACTGTAAAGAATCTGATGACTCTCCTTTCGTTCTGCTAGTTTTAGTATATCCCTGATAGATCTTTTTGAATCATTGTGGAGATCGAATGAGACTGAACTCGGGACATCATCACCTGGAAATGAGGTAAAAATCGTTTGTACTCTTGACTCAATATTTCCATGTCGCTTTTGAAGAGAAGGTAGAGCAGCCTGTCGTAACAGAATTTTCCAGCAACAATCGAGTATTTACTGCTTGGAAGCATTAACTGCTCATTGGCAGCTAGTTACTCGAGAGTTGCCAAGCAAAACCTATATCCTAGCAAGGTTAAACAGGTGCAAAAGCTACTGAGTTAAAGTGATGCCTTTTCAGCTAATTTTAGGATTTTATCCAGCATAAGCACTATGAAGCTAATTTAGTTCCTTTTCTCAAAGTACTGATTGTAGTATTCTTTGAGTAGATCCTTATTTTTTGATAGGAAAAGTACCTCAGAGTAGAACTAAGTACTCGAAACATAATGTCCCAGTAAGGAGGTGAGCTCCTCTTAGGACAACAAATTCAAATCTCGAGCTACTTTAGGAAGCTGGAGATGACTTTCGAGGTACATGCTACTCTTGAAGTAGCGCAAACAACCTTATGATATTTATTGGCTGTGTTATATCTCCATAGCTTATACTTCATGATTGATAAGAAGATATTGCTTAAATAGAGCATCCCAACTTATTCTGTCGATTTCCTTAACCACCAACATTTGCTTAATTGTCACCTTTAAGCTCTTTGACACCACTGGGTGCTAAGGAAATACAACCTACCTCTTTACCCTTTCTTTCAGCTCAAATAAATTCTTGGAGCCAGCCCAAGGGTTCCGGCCATAGAGCATCTCATATAATATCACCCCTAAAGACCATATATCTGTTTTTTATGTGTACTTTTCCCTCTCGAATATTTGTGGGGACATATATAGAGGGGTACCAACAATCGATTCCAACATTTGCTCGTGACTGTCGGTCACTTTAGAGAAACCGAGGTCAGCAATTTTGATGGAGTAGTGGTGGAGCAGCAAGTTGGCGGGCTTGATATCGCGGTGGACGATGTTGTTTTTGTGGAGGTGGAAGAAGCCTTTGAGGATTTCCTAGATGAGGAAGTAAGTTACCTTGAAGAGCTGCAAGGCCTACCATTGTGGTAAGTACTATCTTCGCTCTAAAAATTTAGCCAAACTCTCTCCGTTGCAGTACTCGCACAAAATGTATATGTTGTTGGGAGATTGTTTTGCCTGGTAAAATTCAATCAACGACGGATGTCTGGCCAACTGCATGTTCACAATCTCGTCTTTCATTTTTTTCATCAAAGATTACGCATTGACTTGGGAGGTAACTTTCTCCAAATTGACTATCTTGAAAGCACAGGGAACCTTCCTATGGTCGTCAAAACCGAGATAGACCTATCCAAAGGCTCCTTTTCCTAGTTTTTCTGTTCGACTGTAGGATAGTCCATCAGCTATCTGTTTGATTCTAAGCTATTGCATCATCATAATACTACAGCCGATTTGGGCATCAGAATTAAAATAAATATCAATGTTTAGGATGCTTGCCCACCTGCTTTGTCTTCTGGAGCAAGCAGAGAACCCTTTCGGTCACCTCTCGAATGATTTCTGTCTATTAGCCACGGAGGCCAATTGTTGACTCGACCTCGTAGTTTTGTACTCTTTATATCTCGGATTAGGAAAATTATTAGATTGGAATGTCAATTTCTATCTTTATGGGCTTGCGTTTTTACAAGGAACTGTTGGGGCTTCTCTGGCTGACCTCAATTTCTCTCAGCTCAGGTTTTTAATGCTTTAAAGTATGTCGACTAGTTTTATGAATATTCTGCTTCAAATACGACTCCGAGAAAGTCTAAGTATTTCGAGAATGATGCGAGTACCCAGCCTATTTTATTTAACTTCTAGTTTCATCTTATTTTGGTTGGGCTTTGATGGCTGATTTTACAATTTGAGTCTTTTGTTGTTTATTGACAACAGGTTGTTTGATTTATTTTTTTTGCTAGCATTTGTCAGTTTTCATGACTGTTATTTGCACTTTCTCACCGTTTTTGGTCTTGTAGTTTATCTTTGGACTACTGCTTGGTATTTTTTTATCATGAGTGCTTCCAAATCGTGGTGATAGCTCCTGCTTTTTGCTGCTCAGATCGATATTTATGTGCTTGATTGGTGTTTCTTCTTTCTTGGTGACAGTACCCGTCGATCGCTTGGTATTGACCCTACTATTACCATTACTCCTCCTAGCATTCAAATCTATCTTCTGCACCTTGACTGGCACTTCAGACTGAATAGCCACCTCAGGTATCACTTTTGGAGTGTTATCTGTCTGCGAATATCTACTAGTCTTTCCATTTGAACCTTGAATATCAGACAGAAACTAGCTGATAAGTTCATCCATTTATTACTTGGGTTGTACCGATACATAATCTTTTCTTCTGCTGTTTTTGATTACTGTTTCATATTGCTTCATATAACTTAGATATTCGCTGTCTTCATCTCCCTGAATTATGTTCGTCTAGTTTTCAGTTCTGTGGGTTGCCGTCTGCATTTACTACTCTTCTTTGCCTTTTTATATAGGCCTGCCAAAAGATAAATAAGCCAGATGTGATAAGAGCCCATATTTTGCTCCTTCACAAAAATTGCTGTTGAACTTGTCATCACCTCCATCTTCCATAAGCCGACCTATCTCCATACAATACGTCACAAATTGTTGATATTATTGAGTTGTTCTGAGGTTTTTCATACTTGGTTGTTATCTTTTGGGTCTAGTGTTAATTTTCTTCATGATCGAGTTTGATTTTTGTTTATTATTAAACTGTTAAAATATCAGTCACCAAATGAACTAGTTGTAGCATTATAAGATCATTTCCATATTTTAGACATCAAGCCGCAATGCTCCCCCCACTTCATCCTCAGCTCGGATACCAACATCTCATACTCGCCCTCGAATTTCAGCTTGACATCCGACCAATCTGGCCCAAATCTGTTATTGAACTGTTAAGCTCTCTCGATAAGGGCTACACCTGCCCGTATCTATTCATCAGTTATCTTAGACGCTCTCTCCAGCAGACTATTTCTGTATTATATCATCTCCCTGATCTGATCAAATAGATGAATGTAGTAAATTATTGTATGTAGTAGATTGTCATCCAACCACTATTGGTAGGACTAGAAAAAGGCACGACTGGCGTTCATTTTAGTACTGAGGATAGATACGCTGTCGATACTGCTTTCGATTTGTCTAAAGCTTTTGCTTGTGATGTAGATTTAGATTAGTTTTTTTAATTTGGTCTCGAAGTTGCTGCAGACAAGAATATACTTCTCTAGTTGGGCTTCAATATCTAAATTGGCTCTCAACATTTGCTGAGCTTTTCTTTGAACCTCAAGTTGAAGAGCCGAGCTTTCTAGGTTGCCCTGCGAACTGGAGATATAACTACTGAAGAAACTCAAACCAGATTTAACAATGTTTTTGATATTATCATAATTTTGCTTGAAACTAGATGCAACAAATTGCTCTTCTTATCTTGTCAACACTTGCTGAAGATAGTTAAATTGTTTCGTGAACACTTCCTGCTGCTCACTGACAAAGACCTATAGTATCTGTGAGTGACCAAGTTAATTGTGCTGGAACAAAAAATTGATATATTTTTCCAACTCGAGTAATCTCTGCTCAATCATCATTATTTTTTCCTTCTCACTTCGAACTGTCAGCTTCAGTGTCTTGAAAAACTCCATTGTGTTCTCAGGAAAGGGATATAAAATAAAGCCTGGGTATTGTTGTTTGATCATTTTGTTGAGAAGTACAAAATCTCCAAATTTTCTGCAGAAAATGTAAGTTTTTGCCTTTGAAACGTACTCGATTTGATATACCTGAGTTTACATCTTGAGGAAATATTACTTCTAATAGCCGATTATTCTGAGTAATGGCTCCTCAGGGGCTTAGCCCATTGATTGAAGACCCATCTTTAACTGAGCCTCGTCTATTTATATTTCCTAGTATTGGCGGGGTTTAAAATAGCGAGGTTCAGGCGCCTTTTCTTTAGCTTGTAGTTTTGCTTTAGATTTTACAGCTTCAGGTTTATCATCAAGCTAGATCAAAGGCCCCTCCTATATTTTTTCAGGCTGACTGTCTAATTTTTTAAGCTCCTAGCTTAGTCTGGCCTCTATATCACTAAACTTCACATCTCTAGCTGGTTCTTCATTGCCCAATTGTTCTTCTTTGGGGCTCTCATGCATATCTTTAATGTTTGGGTTCTCTTCATGTGCTGACTACTCCATAAGCGACGGGTACAGACAGTTATTCTCCTCTTGCTATTATTATAATTATGCTTAGACTTTCTCAGGCTACGATAATATTTCTTCCTAAACGATTGATTATTTTTTCTCCTAGTAACTGATAACCCTTCGGGCCTAAAAATCGATATGCTCCTCATCAGGCTTGTTCTAAGCCTCCTATTTCTCTACGTCATGATTCGATGCCTCATCTTCTACTTCTTCATACACCTTCTATTCTGTTTTTTCTTCTTCCTATTACCTCTGAGATAGTTGATAGACTGCAGAGTTGAGACTTTAATAAGCCTACTCATCATATTCCTCCTCCGTTTATTCCTTGGCTTCACTCTACTCAGGATACTCCCTGGCTTCTTGTGCCATCTTGATCGCTCCTGAGCTAGCTTTGCGAATATTCAAGGTCGAAGGCGATTGAGGGTTGTGCTCTGGTTGCTCTTAATCCGAATATTCATGTGACATTTGTATAAAAGTATTATGAATATGGAAATCACTTGCTCTGTAAGAATTTGCCAACGTTCATTAAGTTGCGTCGAGTCGGACAGTGCTGTTATGATGGAGCACTGATCGGCAAAATACTGGCTGATAAATAATTCTATTCACTATACTCCTATTATTATGGCTATGTCAAGAGCTGGAAATACTGCCTTTTTGTTTATTTAATCCATCTCCCGATGTAAATATTGAGTAACTTAACTGCTGATTCTTTAGTTTTGTGGGTTAGTTGGTCATATTGCTACTAAAATTATTCCTCTTATCGACCAACCCTGATCAGTAGCTATCTATTGGCTTTACTCGGACAGTTGATATCCTCCAGCTTATTTTTGAACTCCTCAGCCAAAGCTACTATTTTATGATATGCTCCGTTTTTTGTTTGACTTTGATTTCGACTTACCAACTCTCGATGTCTTTTCAATTTACTGTTGATCCACTCATGACTGTTTCTCAAACCAAAATTAATTTCCTCCAATGAACCCATAGTCCTCAATTTTTTCTTCCTGTCACCGGTTTATATCGACTGTGAGACTATAGAATGTTGCCGGCTAATGCTTCGGCTCTTGCTTGGATGTACTTAAGTTTTGAGTCGCTCGTGATTTGAAGTGATGGTTAGATAGTTGTGCTGGCCTGTTCCTGAGCTATTGGGGATTAGTTGTCGAAATCTGTTCTTTTTGGGTTTTTATACATGCATCAGTTCACTTGAATCGCATAATAACAATTATTCAAACTATCATTTGCTGACCGACTGGAAGTTGTAGACGAAATACAATGATTTCAGCTCGGACTGTCTACTTTCCTAGATCAACTTGACCACCTCCTCTTCTATTCTTTTCTTGCTCTACAATTTGTGCAACTTATCTTTAAATCGCATTTTTGCTTCATAAAACTGCACCTTTCTTCTGATGTAGTATTCCAATTTCTTGTTTCCTATCCTGGATGCTTCTTGCAAAGCTTTGTCCTCGTACTCGATTTGTCCGGTAGAGTCACCCAACTCTCTGTAGCATTTTGAAAGTTTGTAGTAAATTTTCACTCTGAGGTTTTACCAAAATGCACGGGTTTATTCACTTCTTGCTCCTACCCTGGACCTGAGCTTGGCTTAGATGAGGTCAAGAGCTATTTTGAAATTGCTGGAGGCTTTGTAAAAACTCCCATTTTTACGATTGAGTCGTCCTAGGAAAAAATAGTTGACCTCCAGCATGCAATTTTAACTCCTCTTCAAAGATTATATTTTCTGGAACTGATGCACCTAAATCAAGAAACGTTCTAATATGTTTTGAGCATTGACGTAGCGGTCCACTCTTGGCTATCTTGAAGGATTATCCTAGTGCAGAAAATCCTGATTTCGATGACTGCCCAATTCAAATAAACAGTACATCAGCTTATTGACAGCATCTATCTTCACTATCAAAAATTTTTAGTAGAAAATCTCGTCATATTTGGGATCGACAAATCTCAGGCATTCGGCAAAGTAAGAAGCAGCTTTTAGCAAATCATGATTTCTTAGTGAGGTCACTCCGATTTCTCTAACAGTTTAGAGATAGTTCATGAAAATAGAGGTGGTTTTTTCGGTTTTTTAGCCATATTGTTTAGCAAATGCATCAATTCTTTTCTTGATCTTTTCGATTTCTGGTTGGTTTTTGACTTCAGGTAAGTTGAGAGTTTCAATGTCATTGAGGAAATGCTTCATATCTGTTGATTCGGACTGAACTCGATGAGGTTTGTTGGGTAGTGCAATCTATTCAAAATCTATGGTGACTCCCTCCCCTTTTCGATTGGGTAGAACTCGCATTTTAAATATATTCTATAGAATTTCGGATCATTGTTGATCAATATTGTCCTCTATGTGAATCTTTTGTTTTGGTCTAGCGAATAAGCAGAAGACCAAATCAACCCTTGAAATATACTGATTTTTCTAACTTTTATTTTAATGCAGACGTCATAAATATACGTCCTGAAGGCACACCTCATCACTCTCAAAACAAACACACCCATTCATTCACCCCTCACTGTCACTCTTCGACTAGGTACTCCTTTTCTGACTCAGGACGTGCTACCGCAACTGCCATTCTGTAACATCCTTCTTCCATGTCAACTGTCCCTCTTGAGCTAGAATTGTCACTGCATGTAGACAAACGGGCCCTTCAGACGCAAAGAGTAAGCTAGGGGTGATCTAGTGCACAGTTACGCTCAATGGCGATTAGAGGCAAATGTTGGGAATCGCTGTCGTCACCTTGCCTAAAGAAGTAGCAGAATTCAGGCAAAGTTATAGACTGATCCAGTCCAAAGACAAAAATGCTGAACTTAATGCATAATTCACCATAACTTAATTAGAGTCAGTAAATAAAGTACCAGAAGCAGATACTTCACCTAAAACTAAAAATCCAGTAAAATAAATAAACTTCGACCAGTCCACCATGAGCAGAGTTAAGTCAGCCCATAAGTCAAGCATGAAACCTGCAACTTCAAGGTTAAACTTCTAAGAAGATACATAACTCCAACGTCTCAAAAAATAAAAGTAAGCCTACTATCAACTGTATCAACTCTAAAAGGCAAAATGCTAAAAAGCGGCCCTTTTCATCTCGTCATTCGTCTCTCAAATATCATCTAAATACCCAGACCTCCTGAAATCCCTCGATACGCCTATGGGTCAACTGTAGAAGAAAAAAATACTCGAACAGTAGCAATCAAAACAAGCAATATCACACCTCCAACAGTTAGAGCAAGCCAATCGCAGTCTCCATCGACAAATCGAGGAATACAAGACTGCTAACGAGAAGCTCAAAAAGCAGCTGTTTGCTAGTTAGAACAACACTAGGAACAATAATATCTTGCCAAATAGTGGAATCTTTTAATTATTTCCAGGAAAAAATGGAAGTCGAAGTCGATCGAGGATTTGCAGCAGTATATCGCCTGTAAAGAGCTAAATTCAACCGAGTTCTTTGGGTGAAGTGGATCTCAAAAAATGGCTATAGTAATCGGTTGGCCAACGCTAACAATTACAAAAAATACTGACCTCCCTCCCAAAAAATATATAAAGTCCAAGATCAATACTCCCTAACCTTTCCAAAATTCGCACAGCCATAAATCGAGCCTACGTCTCCCTCCTCAGTGGCAGTTCCTTCACCCGTTAAGCTCTCCTCACCCACAAACGATAAGTGAACAGCATTCTGGACGAGCTACTTACTGCATGATTTTTTTGTTAGATATTATTCAAAAATCAATATAAAGGAGGTTAACTGAAATTTTAGCTGATTTTATCGAGTTCTCGAGGAGGTGAACCAATCGGCTGGAAATGCTCAGGCCAGTATCTTACTACGATGGCCTGTGTTGATGCACTAATGTAGTCTCTGATGTCCTGCTAGAAACTGAACACCTTTGCCCACAAAATAGGCTTCTGTCTTTAAAAATCATAGTGATTGACTGCTCTTTCCTCCATGTGGAATCGCTTGGCAATGTAGAGATTTGTTTCGAAGTTGTGATGAAATTCTTTCAAACTAGACCACCTGAATAGGAGGGAATTGAGAGCTATTGGGGCGTTTTGGATCAAGGAAGGTGATCCTAGAGCCACCACCTCTTTAAAGTCTATATTCACTATATTTATACCCAGAAGATGGAAGGCAGATTGAGTAGCCAGATATCTCGGATAGTGTTAGAAAATATTCCCGCCACTCACACATTTCCCAGCCACTTGCCTCTAAAATTTATGTGTCAACCCCACCAAAACAGGATCTCCAGGCAATTCGGCAATATTCTCACACCCGATGAAATGCACATACTCCACATTGCACTTATTGATGAACTCCTTCATAAAGGGCTCCATGATACTGTTGACAGCCATCGCTGTACCTGCAGGATTTCCTAAAGTTTTGCCTTCTGCTGATAAACATAGTTTACCTTAGGTGCTAATAAGAGGGACTGTACGATCTTCGATGATGATTTTGACGTATTAGGCCATCAAACCGAAATAGTTGTTTTTGGCTAAAACCTTATCCACTCTAATTAGATTGGTTTAACTTGCCACTATGATTATGATTGGAATTTTGCGTCTTTTGAGCTTTAGACTTGACTGGGTGTTCTCTGAACCATTCATATATCCTGCCAATCGTCTCATCAGCAATTAAAGTACAATCGGATTATCAGGCAATTTCATCCGACCAAAAGCTTTAGAAGTCGGCTCACTGTTCTCTGCATGTCCAGCCATCATCAACACTATGCATACTGCACCCGTCCTCAGCAAGTTCAAACCTTCTTCTGCTAGCTCATTCAAATGTTCCTTTCTGAGTTAAGCGATGTCGATGATAGGTGGTTAATTGATTTTTCCTGAGCCTAAAAACAATTCAGGCCCATTGTTGCCCTTCTGCTTCACCACAAAATAATGGTAGAGAGAATCCATCAGCTCAATATCGATTTACTCCTGATTGGCTACGAACTTCTACCGGCTCGGTACAGGCAGTTGGTTAATCGCATCGAAATAGTGGTTTTGCTGGTATGCTATCAACCTAGCAACTATTGGTATGTGCACTCCATCGATTCTATTGTCTAAAACATTGATTTTTTATTACTTTCACAGTACTATGAGGCTGCTCGCTATATTTTATTGAATGATGCCTGTTTGGTAAAATTGAATTTGCCCTTGACTTGTGGCATGTTGTCTATCAGCTCTATGACTGCACTTTTGTCCAGCGAGACGTTGGAGCCCTTCAAATCAGCAGGACGCTTGCACTACCCCGCACACAGCTCGTTACTATTCCCCATATATAATTAATAAATCCGTTCAAAAACTTACAAGACCGAGCAAATGACACCACAGAGACATCAAAAATGTTCGACGATTTACTCTTCTTTCGTGTCACATATCTTGTTGCTTTGATTTTCGTTGTTCCTCAAAAAACAAAGCTACTTGTATCGAGCTATAGCCTTCCTTGTTACTTTGGTTATGGTGCCCTAAAAGCGACCTTTGTCAAGCGAACGGACCAACAACATCACGTGATCGTTGTGGATCAATTTGGGGCCGGTGTAAGGAAAAGAAAGGAGGATTGTACCATGGGTGGTCTGGAACTATTCAGGACTTATCTCGCTCAAGTACTGAGAAGGAAAGCGGAGGTAGCCTTTCCATGTTTATTTGTTTGGGTCGATTTGCATACTATACTCGACATCTTCAAATTTACTCATCTGCCGCCAATTATATCAAATTATCAACTTTAAAACAGCAGTATCATTCTTAATACTCACATCTCGCCACATTACTTTATCACCACGGGGTGTTTGGGCTTGTATTACTGATTGACGCTGAGAGCATTGAGAGATTTGATGACTTTGAGGGAGGATTCGTCTGCTACTTTGCCGAATATGACACCACGACCTTATAGTTAAGGACAGGGGGCAAGTGTAATAGTGAATAGATTACCATTGCCAGCGGTCATTCCCAGATTGACGGTTGACAATAGTCCAGCCTCCGTATACTTTAATCCTGACTGCTAATTTTCAAACAATTTATCTTCTCCCCAAATACTGACCTTGGGTCTGCTATCAACTCCATTATCCACAAAATCACCTCCCTCGATGTACTTATCCTCAATTATCTTGTGCACACATGTATCTTTATAGCCAGCAGGTCTTCCCCGCCACAATGATTCTCCTGTGCAAAATTGTCTAAAATTCTCAACAGCCTTAGGGCACCGATCTACGAATAGCTCCAAGGTTACCCTTCCAATTTTTTGTTTGTTGGCATGCAGATCAACAAATACCACAGGATTTGCTTAAGAAGCCATGTGATTTGAATGAATTTATATTGATCTATTATAAGCTACAGAATCAAAGCAAGCATTCAATTATCTTCCTACCATTAATTGTTTTTCATTTTTTGAATCATCTGATATTACTTATAGTGCTGGGCTCGCTTCTTCTTGAATTACTCGTGCTTCTTGCGGGCCTCTTATTATTCCTCGTCCTCCATCTCTTGACAACTACCGCTCAAACGATATTTTTCAAGGTCCTCCTTCAGTCTGGCATTTAGCTCTTTGACGTTGACTTTCTTGTGTTTGTGCTCAATACTGTTTCGCTTGGCTATTTTGAGAGACTATTCAAGGGCCAGCTCTTCTTACGATTTGTTTTCGGGCTACATTTACTCCTATTCACTCTGAATGACTAACAACTTACTGAAACATTGGCCCGGTATGGAGTTTTAGGTTCATCTATTTTCTCGAAACAACCTCTGAACTTCTAGGTTTATTTGAGTTTCTCCTAGTCCCATTTCACATGCTTGTCCTTGTGTTTATGCTACTATTACATATCACTTAAATAATACAAAAACAAGCTCATGGAGTTGTCTCCGTTATTTTTTGAATGATAGGGACAATAACCTATTTTTTTGTTTTTTTATAGCTCACGATTGTTGATAGTATTGTTTAACTCAGTAAAAATCAAAGTGAAGAATCTAGAGGCACCTCCATGGAAGATTAGCAGCCAGACTTGTGGTAAAGTTCAGGGTGCTTCAGCTTTATATGTTGCTGAAGTGAACCCTATGATCCGTAGAGTCGCTCGCAGCATGGCACCTCACACTTATATCTTTTCTCAATTTATTCGGCAGTCCTTCTAGCCCGTTTACCTCGGTTCTCCTAACTGAGTTTCTCTTTTTGAGGCCAGATTTTCTCCCCTCTGTCTTTCATCTTATCCTATGATTGACCGATGCGTACCTCAATACTTTTGATACGTTTATTCAAACTGTCATAAAGCATCGCCTGCCTTTTCTTCTCCAAAGCTAGGTGATGAGACACTGTGTAGATTTTTTTGAACTCCATGTAGAATCGTATCTCATCGGTCGTAGGGGCAGCCAAGAAAGGTTGACCGTCAGTAGCTGGAGCTTCTTCTTAATCTGAGGGCTGCTGGCTGCCTATATTTTTGGCAGGAAAGCTATGGTGTTGCGGGGATTGAGAACTATGCAAGAGAAGTTGCTCCCCAAAGAGTGAGTTGTCCTAGAAATGATCTCTTTTGGTAAGTTACATGGACCACCACTACAATATAATTTAAATTATAACCAATCCCAACAATTGCCCTACTATTCCCACAACTAAAATCGAAAGGCACCTCAATCATACATCATTATCTCACGGATGCGCTCATTAGCATAACGGATCTTGCCGTTGCCACGTTCGTGATCCACCAGGTAGCATTGCAGTACTGCACTTGAAGCCACATCGATCATGGACAGGTAAACGCATGACACCAAAAATGCTATGACTCCTGATACAAAAGTCAGGATCAGGGGGCTTTAGATGCGTTCTGAAAAATAAGTCAACTTGAGCACTGCGAAGTAGGCGGAGATGGCCACACCAACGCTGATGGCGATGACTCCCATAATGGTGAAAAAGATGCTGATGCCATCAGTGACACTAATCTTCAAGGCGTTGTCAGCAATGATCTCAAATGCTTTGAATGCACTGGAGCAGTATCCTTGACCGTTGATTGCCACCTGAACGTAGGTCCCGTCATTGAGATATCTCAAAAATCTACAATATTTTCATATTTTACATTCTGAAGACACAGAAAAGCAGGTTTAGACACTTGAGGCAGCAAGATACCAAACAGCCGTCATCTTATTTGGTGTCGAAGGAAAACAAATTGGCCAGTAGCTTGATGACGAAGAAGAAACCGTTGAACAAAGAAGCAAAAACAACTGTTCCTGTGTGATATCTGCATAGTCTCCAAATTGAATCGCTGCATGGTGATCCTCCTTCTCCGTTGACGTTGTTGAAATACCAGACTGAAACTGATGAACATAGCATGTAATGATTGCAACCATGGAAGAAGAAGATCAGCCATAGGCCGACCACCAGAAAGACTACAATTGCTGCAATCCCACCACCTGATACGGCAATATCAGGGAAAGCTGCGTTGTTGGGGAATGAGGGGTCTCCCAGTGAGTATAAACCGATAGCTCCAGCGATTAGACCTGCCAATGCAAATACAATGAGGATACCTTGAGTGATAGGCAAAATGACCAGATAGCAATTTGACAGCAAAAACATCGAACCAAGTTCAACTGCTTTAGCTCCCATCGCAATCCTGCTTCTGAGGCAAATGGCCAACAGAGCCAACAGAACTGATCCTACGATAAGGCAGCTACCAGCAATGATGAGAGTATCATAACTAAAACTATCCAAATTTTGAGAGATAAAATCTGACACCACAATTCCTTTAGCCTGCAGGAGGAAGAAGATACCAACTGTTAGCATGCCCAGCACTGCCACGATGATAGACAACCATATGATAGGTCCTGTGCACAATCTCACAAAGATGAAGAACATGAGCGATAATACAATGGCAGCCAAGACAGCAACCAACAGCACGACCCATCCCTCTTGTAGATCGTAGGCCCACTTCTCATAGGAATTGAAGTTGAAAATAACCTCAAGATTAATGTCACTGCCTATCGTGTTAGGGATGCAGTAGTGGTCCAGGGAGAAAGATGTATAGGTCGGAGTGAAGGTGCCACCGATACAGTTGACCAAATCGGCAAGACAATTAGTGGCCACATTAGCTGTGGTGGGACATGAGGCTACACAAACTGCTCCATTGGTGTTTCCGTTGTTTCCATTGGGGAAGTAGCCAACTGCATAACTCTAGATTTACATGGAAAATTAGCATTTTGGTCGCATCGAACTCCATCACCATTGTGGATGCTGATAACAGATAATGGACTGCCTGCTACTAATCCATAAATGAGCAAGCCGATGAAACCTCCAATGATGAGAACGAGCACTCCCAAACATACAACATCCGTGCATGAACGCAGGTAGTTTGGCATGATGATTTCGACAGGTTCTTGAGTAATGAGTGGTGCCTGAAAGCGGCCTTGCTGTTTTTCGGCTAGTTAGAAAGTACGAGGTGGGGTGTTATACATAAGGTATTGTTATTAATGAGTTGATGATTTTATTTAAGAGATCGCTAAAGTGACTGTACAATTGTGGTCCTTCAAATGATGTGAGATAGATGACTGTTTCGAGGGAATTGACTCATGAAGTTGTTAATATTTAAATGATGCTTGTAGGACAATAAAGGTTGTAAGGTAACACAATCATTAAGTCAGTTGCTAATGGTTAGACTCTTGTTAGAATTGTCTACCAATATGTTCTGCTGCTCTTCCTCCTATTCCCTGGACTCACGTCCCACTTTCTATTTGGTCTTCTAGATAAACGGTTTGTAATCGCCCAAGTATGCTAATATATTCTTAGAAAGGTTGTCCTTCACAACTGCGAAGTTAGGTATCACAGGATAGATCTCTTGAGGAGTGGTTTCTTTGGTCATCACTCTGAAACGATGCTCTTGCTAGTTTGTAGGTTTGCCAAATTTGTTCAAGGCGTTTGTTGGCTGAGTTATGTATAATTTAGGAGTTTTGCGACGGCATTGCTTGTGAGGGAACATCTAGCGACGTTCAAATTTTTTCTTGAGGCTGTTTTAGTAAAATCTTTAGAGTTTTTCGACGTTAGCAGATATGTTATATTACGATTGAGGCTCAGGAGCTGGAGGACCTTCTTCGACCACTTCTTCAGGTGGTGGACCTCCAGGATTAGTTAAATAATCAAATCCTTTCGGTTCCTATCTATACCCCTGCATTTCCAGCTCTTTTCTTATGATTTTTTCAAAATCGTGAGCATACCGATCATCATCCCTTCTTTATTCTAAATAGTTTATATCCTACCTTCTAATTGCTTTCGTCGCTTGTCTTATTCGATCTTACGTTGACATTGTCTAATCTTCTTCTCGATAGCTCTGATTTAGTGATTGACGTCTGCTGAACTTTTCTTAAGGAGGGCTGCATTACGACTGTTGTAATTGTTGTGGCTATCAAAAATCTTCACTGATTCGCCGCCTTTTGTTGGCTCTTATTGAGCATTCGATATTCTAAAGCCGCCTCCAACTCTATTTTAGATTTATCTGTACTTAGGTTTATTTGTGCGACCGTTTTAATATACATTGGACTATCTTTTAGACTAATGTTGCGACATCTCCCTCGGCATATCATACACTTTAGTCTCCGTTGCACTAAACTCCCTCTCCTTCCCTTTTTTCAAGACAGGCAGCATCACTAAATAAAATTATATGCTTATGTTCGATACCTAACTATCATGCTTTATCTAAGTTATATATATTCATTTCATATAACAACACGAGAGGATGAGTGAGGAATTGGAACATTAAGTCGAAGAATTGAGAGCTAAGTTGGAGAAAACTGAAAGTGATTTCGAGACGTATGGGTGGTGATAGGTAGATATAAGGCTAGCGCGAAGGAGCTGGAATAATTTCTTGAATAGGAGTCCAGTAAAAAAGAGGAAGAGATCCGCAGTCTGAAGCAAGAACTCATCGTCAAGGAGAAAAACTTCAAACAAGTCAAACAAGAACTTACCATGCTCCAAAATGACAACTCAGAACTGAAGGTACCAATGATAATAGGTAGAATCAACTGACAAAAATTGATGAATAGGCCGATAAGGACAAAGAATCCAAGTAGACCCTCAAAAAACTATAAGAAAAGATAACCACTCTCGAAGCAGCTAAAAATTAATTGTCCGATAAAATTGTTGAAAAGAGCTCAGTCATCGTGCAACTGACCGAATAACTCAAACAAAAGGATAGCCTGGAGTCAAGAGCTAAAGAACTAAGTGGGGAGCTTGATATGACCAGCAAAAAGATAGCTGAACTTGAGGAGGAAAATAGCAAATTGCTTAAGCAAATGAACGAAAATACAAAATCGACTGAACAGGTAGCTATCAAAAGCAAAGAGCTGAGAGATTTGAAAGCAGATAAGAGTAGTCAGGATATTGATGAATTGAAAAATCAGCTCAAAAAAGAAAGATAACATTATGAGTAAAAAATCAAGAAATTAGAAGATGGAGCCATTAAGCAGTAGAAACATGTAAAAGACCTTAAGCACAAGATTCAAGTATTGACGGATTAGAATGTCCAGCTTCAGAGTAGAACTTTTAATGTGACCATCAATAACACAGGTTCACCATCTCCAGTCCTCATTAAGGGTGAGTTAGAAGATGAAGACTTTTCTCTGAGACCAAGTTACTCTTGTCTAGTGCTGACCAAACCACACTACATCAGTCCTTTCCTTTAGCTCTATCCAGACAAACAGTTGATCAAGATCTACAAATCAAGCAGAACGGGCTGTTTCTAAAAATCCATGGGAAGCTATCGCCACAAATTCGATAACACCTCCTACGACCAATAAGCCATTCTTGAACCTTTGGTCAATCGAATTAGAGACATGGGTGGTGAAGGCCAACACACCGTCATTTTCTATGGTGTAAAAAGTACACATATTGATATACCTAGAATCTAGCAAAAAATATATGATGTCCAAGTTGGTCGTTTACCTGAAAGACTTTCTGATAGATTTGATGGATTAGACTGAAGAAGTGGAAGCTATCTATTTGAAGAGGTCTCAAGAGGAAGAGAAAAATTTTGCAATGAATGGTGACTCAAAATAATCCATTCTTGAAGTTCTTGATAAAGTTATAGCACTTGGCTATAAGAGTGATAAATCCAAAGAAAAATCATTAGCAGGAAGCAGAAAAGTCCAGTCAAAACCGAAAGTCAGATATTTCAGAATATCTATTGGAGATTTTTCACTTTAAATTGGCACATCCAGTCATACCTCTTTCTCCTTCCGATAAAAAACCACCACATCTGCCATGCTAAATAAAATTATATACTCAAAGTTACCAAATGTTCTTCAATCCAGCATGACCCAAAAACATTTAGTCTTGACCCTCAATCCAATCGTCGATCTTTATGAGGATTGCAAGAACACTCTCAGCACTACATTTTGTAAACACATGCAAGAAGAGTATCATGATGAGATGGATATTTCTGAGAGCTGGAAGTCTAGCCCTGTCAGGGAAGAACTTAATGACATGACGAAGAAAAAGTTGGAAACCTTCTAGAAGCAAAATGAGGAGACTTCTCTCAAGATTCGCAAGTTAGAAGAGTAGTGCAACTATTATCGTGTTCGATTCGATGAGCTTGAGTTCAGATTGAAGAATCTCCTCAACACCCACGCTGCTCAAAACACCTATCTGAAGAAATCACCCGTGACTCTTTCATACGAGAAGCTCTTAAAATTTGTTCACAGTGTTCAACAAAGAAACAGTTTGAGTGCCAACCTGACTCATGCTTCGAGCATGATGCTGAAGAGCAATATTTACAGCGAAAGAGACAACGAGTCTGTCGATGCTATGTGATTATCGATTTTATACCTTTAAAATTGGCAGATATAAATATCACTTTGTAATCATTCTATATCAAAAGCAATCTAATTTAAGGCTTATAAAGCTACTATTGCTTTTCGATGTTTTTTCTTTCTCGGTTTATGGTTGTCCTGTTGAAATTTCATTTTTTATTCTGTTAGCAATGGGTCATTGTTTTCAATGGTGAACTGACTATTGTTTTATGATTTTAGCTGGTTTGTCTCCGCCTTGATTTGGGAAAGCTATTTCTTGATTATGCGAAACATGACCACTAAGGCCACTAAGCATACAATAGAAATGATCGATGCTCCGACTGTGGTCCAAATAAGAACTGTATTTACTTCACAATTCAATCCTGGCTATCCATCTACCCCATCTGCCCCATTTACTCCATCTACCCCATCTGCCCCATTTACTCCATCTATTCCATCTGTCCCATTTACTCCATCTGTCCCATTGACTCCATTTATGCCATCTACACCATTGACTCCATTTATGCCATCTACACCATTGACTCCATTTATGCCATCTACACCATTGACTCCATTTATGCCATCTACACCATTGACTCCATTTATGCCATCTACACCATTGACTCCATTTATGCCATCTACACCATTGACTCCATTTATGCCATCTACACCATTGACTCCATTTATGCCATCTACACCATTGACTCCATTTATGCCATCTACACCATTGACTCCATTTATGCCATCTACACCATTGACTCCATTTATGCCATCTACACCATTGACTCCATTGACTCCATTGATTCCATTGGTTCCATTCACTAATATTGGCTTATTAATAAGATTATTATAATCAGTAGCAGGAATATTTCTGAGAAGAGACCAATCCACGGTGATAGTGTTTGAAAGCATTTTAGCTGACATATCCTGATATAGAGGAATTTCATAATCACTGCCACATGGTGAAACAGTGATATATGGAGTTGCCGGATTAGAAACTGGTGTAGGGACACAGAAATAGCACTTAGCCTCAAAGACTAAGAAGCTGAATATAAATACTAGTTGCTTGAGCATTTTTTCTTTGACTATTTTTCAATACTTAATATTAATTATCAAGAATTTCAAATATAATTGTTGATAAATCATTCATTATTTGTACTTATTATTTTAATCTGTCCCTTATTTGAGTGTTCTTGATCTATTAACCGTCCTCTTGGAATAATCGACTTTCAGCTGACCATTCTGTGCCCCTCCTTTCACCACCTTCACTTTCTTCGTTGCTGGCAGCTTGGCTGTGACTCTGGTATTGATGCTTCTTGGCTCTTTGCTTTTTACTGGCCCCACGTGTCCACTCAAATTATATTCCCAACAATTATTCACTTCAGAAAAATGAACTTGTCTTTTTGCATCAGGCTCTGTCTTGAGAATTTTTGTTTTTTTATTTTGATTAAGATCTTTTATGGTGGGCATTTTTCCAATGGTTTTATCAACTACTTACTCCTGTATTGGTTGTACTTTGAGACAATTAAACCGTTTCCGGATAGCCTTAACAACAAAGGCTAATGCCTGAATCAAAGACTACAAAAAATGATGCATGGCTCCAATCAATAGAATTCCCAGATAGGCCAGGCTAGTTACTGCCAAAATATCATTTGTCGAACAAACCATGAAGATGACGAAACAAATATGAAGCATGAGAAAGTAGCTGCTCTTGATTACTGCTGACACTTTCCATGTCTATTGGAAAAATGAGAGATAAAAATTGACGGAGTGGCTTATTCCAATGAACACCATGAAGTAAAGAGGTGTCCTGAAAAGTACCAAAAACGAGAAATTCCAGATTTAGTATGAAGGCCACCAATTCATAAGAGCTAATCTGATCCAAGGACCACCTTTCTTCATGGCCAACTTCAGCTAGTTAATTAGAGAGACAATCAGCAAGAAAGGCAAAAGACCATAAATAATGATCTGTGCAGCCGAAGTCATTTTTGATGAAAAATTATACTAACCGCTTTTGAACACATATCGATAAGGCAGAAACATTTCTGGAGTTTTAGACAAAATAAGACCCATATATATCTCCTTCCTGTATTTCACTAAATTTTGACTGATTTTCTGGAAAATATTATAGAAGTTAGCAACTACTATGAATATCTATACCATTATGACATTGCTGAGAACGAGAACAACATTTTTCCAGTTAGTCGATACCAGATCAGAACTGATGCCAAAATTAATTGGTTTTTCATCGTCAACCTTTTCATCAGAAATTGATCCAACCAAATTTCCAACACCCACCTGAGTCAGCAAATCAGCAGTACCACTTTAATACAATTTTTGAAGATAGTTATAGACTGTGTCAGGAATAGTCATATTGAGAAGAACATAGATGCTGCTAAGCGTGAAATAGCTAAAAAGACTCAAGAAGACTCCTGCCAGAGGGGTGGAAAATATGACTGAAAATGTGCTCTGAACTGCATTATTCATGGGCGTGATCATTTTTCCCATGGTCTGAAGAGTTTCATTCTGAGACTAAGTATAATTGATTGTAATGATGAAAGGTGATATTTCTCCTGATGAAGTGTTAGTGCTTGTGTTGGTCTAGATAGGATTATTGGAAGTTGTATTCGTTATGGTTGTTGTATTGGTGCTGTTGGTTGTATTATCAGTAGCATTTGTAGAATTGCTCGTTATCGTGTTGGTTTCATTCGTGGTATTATTTATTGTATTATTTGTTGTAGTATTCGTGGTTGTATTAGTTGTATCCGTAGTAGTATTCGTCGTAGTATTTGTTGTAGTATTAGTAGTATCCGTAGTAGTATTAGTTGTAGTATTGGTCGTAGTATTGGTCGTAGTATTGGTAGTATTCGTAGTAGTATTAGTTGTAGTATTAGTAGTATCTGTAGTATTATTTGTTGTTGTATTAGTTGTACTATTCGTCGTAGTATTTGTTGTATTATCTGAAGAATTTGTAGAGCTGACTACAATTTCATGACTCAAATAATTCATAGCAGTCGTATTTCCCTCAGTCGCTACTATCCCGAACACTTATATCGAACTACTACCCACAGAATACAACTCACTCATGTTTGGACTAGAGATAGGTGAAGTTAATCCTAAGGTTCCATTAAAATTGCTGAGAGTGTTAGTATCTCTGTCGTATAAATGGCTTCCTGAGTTCGTTTCAATGTAGATGTATCGATTGGTGGAGTCAAGAAAATATGTCGAGATAACTTTTTGGCCAATGTCTAAGGATAGACTGACTGAGTAATCTGTCAAGTTGACAATTTTCATGTCTGAGAACTGGTCTGTCTCAATCAAGAACTCTTTTCCATCGTTGCTGAATGTAATCATATCAGTTTTGTGAGCAGGATTGATGACGCTGAGGTTGAATATGTACACAAGAGTGAAATTGAGAGGAATAGAAAAGATGTGAACTCTTGATTTTTTTTCCCAAAACAGAGCCTTATCACTCAGGTGATGCATAGCCATGGTGCAGTCCGAGATCCCCAAGTCAACAACATATGATAAATCATTGATGAGATCGGCCACATGGATTCGACCTGAACTTTTTAAATAACTATAAATTTTGCCTCCCTTCATAAAATACTGATCAGGGGTTGAAATCGATGTCCCTGTAGTCTGATTCAATAGATTTCCTATCTGATTATTTGCAACCTCATGAACTAGATGAACAATATTCCCTCCATTATACGATGTCAGTACTATTGTTGTCTATAGGTCGTCAACAGCAGCATTGACAAACACATAAGGATGAAAATTTGCAAAGCTATATGTTGTAAAGGTCTGATAAAGTATATTAGGATGCGCCTTGCTGTAAACTTCCACGATGTTGCTTGATGATAGTGTGTATATGTTGCTATTTCCAGTACAGATTGATAGAAAAGATGCTGGGCTGGATGAGTATGCAGTGTCTATGTACGGTTGGATAGAGTTAGTTGGTATTAGCGAGATTGATGTGTTGCCGTAGGAGGTGACTAACTGTGCTACAACGGCAGATATGCAACAGAAGAGTAGTACTATCATTTGTTCTAAAAGCTGGAATATTAAATAATAAGGAGCAGTACATCATAAAACATTTCTTCGTGTTTTTTGTGAGACCAGTCATAAGCTGGGAACAAGTTGTTGACCCTAATTCTAAAAGAATGTCAATAAAACAGTGTTATATTTTTCAATGCTAATGTTTCTTATTTGCTGATGCCTGAAACAAACTTTTAAATCTATACAAATAGTATAGCTTTGATGTCTTCCTTGGAAGTTAAATCCTATCTTTGTACTCTAAGGTATCAAGTCATTATCCTTGATTTTTCCGAACGTGATGATTATAACTTCAAGGCAAACCTTATTTATAAGATAGCAGTAAAACTTGACAGGAGGTGAGTTCCCAACAAAAAATGAATAAATATTCATCGTTTGTGTTGATGAAACAGGACAGGTACTTGCTTTAGAAATATAATCAGTGACATCGAAGCATTTAAATCATAATCAAAGAAAAGTAAAAATCTGTTTCTTTTGATGTTTTTCATTTCGAGGACAGGTTTCCATTCGAATGGGTTCAATTAATCAGAAAAGCTAAAAAAATACAATACTCTTCAAAAAAGTAACTTAGAAATGAAATCGAAAACATCTGTATTTGATGATGCTATTTTGAATGATAAAAATTATTTTGGATAGAAAGCAACATCTCATTCATGACTGACAGCCCGCAGAAAAGCTAAACCTCGCCAAACAAGACAGCAAGTACCTAGCTATCCATTCAGACAAAGGCGACAACACCTTTGATAACTCCCATCTGGATTAATCTATCAGCTCAAGAAATAGCAACGGCTTTGATCAGGCTCATTGCCCTCATTGTCAAGAACTTGAAGCCAAGGTTAAACTTCTTGAAGAATCAATCTTGAAACTCGGTGAGAAAACAAAAGAATCAAAGGCCAAAAATAAATCACTTACAGGAGGAAAAGTTAATTCATAAAAAACTTAAATAAAGCGACGAACACTTCCTTTCGATCCAAACGCCTACAAAGCTGACTTATAAGCTGAGAGAAGAAGGTTGAAGTAGTTGGAGGAACAAGCATAAAAACTGAAGGAGCGAGAAAGAAAAGAGAGGCGACTGTTGAAGTCTATGCTTGAAATGAGAGCTGCATTTAGTGAGTCCAGCTTCAAGAAAGTGAAAGGTGATCGCTCTGCTACTAAGCATAAAACTGAAGGAATCAAATCAGGTAGCTCAGAAAAGGTTAAGGGTCTAAGTAGCAGCATGGTTGAAAAATATAACGCTGAAGGCGACTAATTTGAGGAAAATTTAAATTAAATTATGATGCAATCAAAAGTCAGCAATCCTGATTCCGAAAAAAGTGACCTCTCAAGTTCAATAACATCAGAAAAGAGAGAGATGATTGAGAAGATGACACCTGAAGAAAGAGACGCCTATTACTCAAAGAACATGAAGAACAGAAAGATGATGGCAAAGCAGAAGAAACACAAACGCAAATGATATCATGATTATCATGTCATATTATTATCACTCACAAGTATTCATTTAGATAGTCTCGATCATAAACATCTGATAGAGATGAGATGGGATTATTGCTTAATTGGGCCCATTAGTTTTCATCAAAAATGTTTTATCTCTACTCCTCTATGCTGATACTTTTGTCACTGGTCAAATCTATTATTTCTCCATGTTTGTGTATTTTCTTCTTTTATTTTGGATTGTGTTCAATTTTACACTTCAATTTTTATATTAGTTTGTGCTTCTATGTTTTTCTACTTGATAATTTTGACGAGTTTGTTTCTGTACTTGGAGAATGTTTTGTTGCAGTTTACCATTTATCTTGATTGTAAGTCATTTTTATTTTTTCCTTGAGTGCTTTTATCAATTAATCATTCTTCCTTTTCATCTATTCATGATGCACAGTTATTGTTTTCTACTTCTAAAGAGTTATTATGTTCTACTCATGCAGAGTTACTATTTTCTACTCAGGGATTATGAATATACTTGGGCTCACTTTCTCATTAATAACCTCAGGAATTATCTTTTACATTCTTTACACAGGAGGATCTATTGTGAAGTCTAGCTATCTCATTTTTTAAAGAGCCTTTGTACTTTCATAGGATTTCCATTACCTGAAGTCAGCACTAAGGGCTTCTGACATTTGATATTTTTTGTTTCTGAAGTTGAGAAATACCAGCTCTGGAAGCACCTAATCCATGAAATTACCACCATGGGCTTGGTAGTATGCCACAAAGCGGTTAAAGGACTCAGTCATTCCACATCTATCACAGTCACACATACACTCACAAAAAGGACATAATTTCTCAGCTGTTGACTGCCGTTTTGATCTACCTTTTCTCCTAATCGAATTGGAAACTGAATTTTATTCTTAAATTTCCCCTTCCATTTACTTTTTAGCCGATTTTTTGTTCCTTTTGAGATGTTAGTATTGTAATAGACATTCTGAGCAGAGATAACGTCCACAATTAATTGTATATGTTTTGAAGAATGGGTGGCCGTAATAGATATAGTCTTCAGATGCTTCAAAAATGTTGGTTGCTTATGGTTTGTATACCTCAGATGCTGCTGAAAAATCAGAGTAAAGAAGAATATTCTGAAATACAAATGGTCTCAGAGTTGGATCCACTCCGACCTTATTTGACATACACAGAAATTATCTTTACTAATCGCATGGTTTAATATCCAAACATTTGTGACATAATTTGAATTTTCTGAAATTTGGAGATTCATCTTGACTGTTTTTCTTGGCTAGTTCGTAATCTTTGATGCCTTAGTCATATATTTAATCACCTAGCATATGCTTAGCATCTTCCTGTTTGATTTTGAAACATTTGTACGGGCTTTCAAGAGTCACAATGCACTCTTATGGACTGATCTCAAAGATGAATAATATGCTATCTTTGAGTAGCTTTTAATCGATCTGGATGATTTTCCTCTTGATGTAAGGAAGAATCATCTCTTTTTAATTGTCACTCATCTCCAATCGAAACAGACTTGCATATGGATATCTCTCTAATTCTCTCATTTCTCTTCTTTGTTTATGTCTGATCCTCCTCCATCTTTTATCAACCTCACCCTTAATTCTGATTAAACCATTCAATATCTCTTTCCCGTAGTTCACCTCATTCTTGTTTGCTCTTTTGCTTGATTATAATTTACTCAACGACAATGAAAGTTCGTCAATCTGACTCTGTATATTGTTCATCTCTCCTATGTATTGATTGTTTTGTAGATCTTTCATTTAATTTTAGGGAAAAGCTTTCTTCAGGTCGAACAAAGCACCTTTCCAAATTAGTTGCAGTGCTTCATTATTGTTGAGTGCGTATTTTACTTGTTTTAGTGGTTCACTGTTCATGCATGATCTTCTGAATCTAACGCCTTGGAATTACATAGATTTGCTGATTAGCTGCTTTGCTGGGTCGGAAGACGAGTCTAAGTTGTCGAAAGGGAAGATCGGTAAGCGATTTGACAAGTGCAGTTGGTGCATGATTTCGATGACAGGTTTTCTGATGTGCTGGAGATCCAGTATCAGTTCTATTCTTTGAGAGTGACTTACAAATTTTAGTTAGCTGGTCATAGACTGTATCGAACCATATTTCATTATTTTCAGTTCTAGGAGTGACATTTTATAAAAATGGTCTTTAACTCTGTTTTTGAATGATTTTTTTATGCTTTGTATAAAAGATATATTGTGCTAATTTTTGATCAGTCAAAGTTGAGATCACTATTTTCGTTAATCAAGCTGCTTTGGTTTTTTCATATGTTTGGTCTAAGATATGATATACTGACAAGTTTCATAATGCGTGGTCTTTGCTTTTCTTTTTGCCCAAAGCCAGGAACAATATGATGGTTATTGGTGCATATCGTCAAACATACTGTTGATAAGGAGGGAAAATTAAGGACGAATGATGTAGATGTGTTCGTCATTTAGTTAATCAAATGCTGATGGTAGCTGATCTTAAAGGGGTAGCTCTTAGGTGAGCTCGTTAGAATATTTTAAGGCTACTGAAGATAGCGCTACTAACCCTCAGACTTTACTATCACTTCCTTTTAATTTATAATTCTGATTACAGAATGAACAGTCATGCTCAATATTGAACAAAAATAAAGTCTAATATATCATTCAAGGAATTGTAGGATCTATCCATCCTCTGTGAGCTTTTGCCATAAATTTGAAGGTTAGAACCCAAGGAAAATGTCTATTTACCTTAACTCTACTTCATTTGTTACAGCTGTAGGGGTGATAAAATTTAATTTTTCTATTGGAACATCTTCACTTTCTGTACCCTCCTCTGCCTTCATCTCTTCTTTGATATTGTCAATTATCGATTGGACAGTCTTGTAGGCTTTGAGCATCTTCTGGTGATGGCTTCTGCATTGTAGAGAATTCCGAGTTTTGACCTAGAGTGCCATCTTCACATTAATCCTCAGGGATTTTTTTTCACTATCAGATTTATCAAATAAGGCAAGGTTCTCTTCCAGGAAGGCTTTGTATCTCAGATTTTCTTCCAGGGTCCAGAAATATGATTTTTGGCATTTTGGTTGCTTTTTTCCAACACCTTACTTTTTCTCTCTTTTTCTTAAAGATCGTTATTCAATGCTTGCGACAGATTCATTGTCTGATTCTGGTGAATATTAGTCATCACAGTTCATCTTTGCTGTTGATGAGTTCTATGACATTTTATTCTAATAACTTTATATAGATCAACAGTTACTGCCAAGATAAAGACTGCAGAGTAAACAATATATAGCTTTTTGCCAAAAATTGAAGATAGTTGAACATCTAAACATGAAATTGTGTTGCCCAGTAACTATTGCTTCACCAAATTACGGGAATAACCTGTTTGATTTTGTAGGCATAAAGTTATATGAATAATATTGAATTTAGTATTTTATTCAAGGAGACCCATATATTTTCCTTCCTTTTAAGGTTGTGTTAACTTTGGAAATATTTGTGATTTCATGATGATCATGACGAACTTTATTATCTCAATGAATGCAAAAGACATATCTAATAAGTGCTGTTGGAGAAGGCCAATTCAATATATCATTAAGGGAGTTACATTACTGCTTATTACTGTGCAAGTTTATCTTTCCGATTCTTTCCAAAAAAAAGCAGGATTTTTAATAGTCCTTTTAAGGAATTAAAATTGGTGCCTTGAGTTAAACAGACCTAAAACAACTCCTTGAGCCAAAATGCTAACTCTTTTACCCAATGAAAATAACCTTTTCTAATGTTTTGTTGTTTTTAGTGTTTCTTCAGAATCAGAACAGTCGAATTAGAAAAGGATGAATCAATAGCAAATATCAAAGGTACTTAAGGTCAAATTATCGTCTCAATTAAAACTCGGGGGTCTGACATATTAACAGCGTATATCTCAACAAACAGCAAAAAATATATCTGGTGAACAGACACCTAACATCACCATGTGGCATATATACTATATCTATCGCTATTCTTATGTTTTGAAGGCAAATTTATCTTGTTTGAATAATTCCCCGGTAGCATATTTTCTTTAAGATCTCAAACATACGACGAACATTATCATCCTCTATTTTTTATATTGTGAGTCAGATCAACTGACACTCAGCACAGTCGACAGTCCTGCTCTGTTTATGCATGCCCCTTGTCTTCAGTACCTCCACCATTGATTCCTCAAATACACCTTTTAGGCCTTATCCTGTTAGAGCACTGCACTATCGGTACAAATATCGATGCTTGGTAGCCTAAAGCATCGACTCTCTTGAAGACACAAGCATTTTTTTTTCATTGTAGCGACGGAGGTCTATCTTGTTGCACACTACCATAATTATTGCGTCAGGGTTGATGGACCTTACTTACATGTTCCACTGTTTAGGCTGAGTTGTACCTTTTTGAAGATGTTCTGATATGAAACTCGATCGACGACGGAGAAGGTAAGCAAGAATACATCGACATTAGTGTAGGCCAAAGGTCTTAATTTAGCAAACTATTCCTGTCCTGCGGTGTCCCTGCCTGTCAGCTATCATACCATAGTCCCAGCATGACCGACTGTCCTGCTAATTTAACGTTGATGACCGAATTCTCGAATATCGTCGGGATGTAATTCACAGGCATTCGACCCTCTTTGTAGCTCATTTAGCTCATATGTACGCACACAATATGGATGTTTTCCCTACAGCTCCATCTCCCACTATCACTAGCTTGATTCCTATCGGCTCCATGCTAACAATTGATATGATAAATTTTGATGCTTATAGTTATTTCTAAAAATATGACTCGATATGAAGCTCGAAGCAGTCAATCGACTTATAAAGATTAGCAAAATGTCCAAATCGAAACCTACCTATGAGGTCGAGAAAGTTCTTGAGAAAAAAGTGGTTGATGGAAAAACTCAGTATCGTGTCAAGTGGAAGAACTATCCCCTTGCCGCCAGCACCTGGGAACCTGCCAGCAACCTCATCCAATGCCAGCAACTCATATACGAGTTCCATGAAGCCATCGGAGGGGAACCAGTTTTATTAAAAAGCTTGTTCTCTCCAGTAACCCACCAAAAAGACAAGCCTGACAGGAAACTTGACAGACATGAGAATAAAATTAGCCAGCTGGACAGGTATACTGAAAAACCTAAGTCTAAGACTAAACCGGCCCGCAAGATTACTATTGAAATTGAAGATGACGATCTTCCTTAATAGATCGTACGCCCCAAGAAGGTTGAAAACAAGAAGAGGAAGCTTCAACTTTCCGATTCAGAGGTGAGCTCGATTATCGAGACTCCTGAGACTGAGGCCAGATCTGAAGAGCCTGTCAAAGACCCTCTCCCGAAAGATGGAGCCAAAAAGAGCAAGGATGAAAAAGTCGAATATGCAGATAAATCGACACAAACCTCAAGCGAGGCTCAAAAATAGCCCAAAATACTGGGATTATATTCTGACCTTCAACAGAACATCTTTTTCAAGCTCCAACAAGGTGACCAAGTCGACATGATCTCCCGATCTTCCCTCATGGCAACCAATATCATCCTTCTGATCACATTCTACTAAAGCCGCATCGAAATCTGCTCCTGACCCTTGATACCTTCATCGTTTAAGCTGTGTCTATTTCCATGAATTTTATGCTACATGTTGTAGACTATAACAAAGTGTTATGAAATTATCATCTTCTTTCATAGATGGCCTTGAACAACCAGTCAAAACCTTCATGCACTCCCTACCCTGTGGTACCTGTGCATGGCTGCACCCTGAAAGGCTATTTGAGCTCTTTGAGGCCGAACTACTTTGCTATATCTCGCTAACTAGTGACACTTTTATCTTGCTTGGTTAGGTAGACAAGTGTAGGAGCTGACTTATATTGTATGATATGCTTAAATCGTTAACTGGCTGCCTTGAGCTGTCCTTTGTCGGACCCATCAACAACAAAAATGAGTCCTTTGGAGATAGCCAGATAGTTGCGAGGCGTAGGACTATTATCATTCAATTTTCCCGAGTCAACCAATGAGATATTGACATCTTGGTAGAGAATGCTTTATAGGTTAAATCCAACAGTGGGCACAGGTTATCTAAATTGAGTATGATCTGTAAGTTGAAAGAAGATTGATGTTTTTCCGCTTTGAGGTAGTCCAATGATCAATATTTGATTTTTAAGCACCGGTTTATTTCCAGAACCACAGTGACAGCTTCCCATGAGTAGTATCAATTATTTTATAACTTAATTGGAAGGAGTTTATATATAAAGCAACCGTTGTTAACGGAACCGATAATCAATGAAACCAATTTCTTAATTATTTGGATAATTAAATCTATCCTGATATTTATCTTTAGAATCTTAATGCTATTTATTACCGTGAGGTATGATTGTCCTTCTAGCCTTATCGATCTTGCTGGTTCAGATAGACACTGCTGAGGTTATAGAGGTTAGCAATATCGATGCCCAACATCTGGTGCTCTACGATTCTGCAGGAAGTAATATGGGTGATGTGCAGTTTAACATCCCCTTCAATGTATCATTCACCTCAACACCTTCTTTGGCCTATGGTATCAATAATATCAAAATGAGCGATCGATTCTTACACTAAAATTTCACGACAGCCTAAGCAGGAATCACGCAGGCATATTTTTTGGTTAATACAAATTCAGTCGGTGCTACCTCTATTCGCCTCTTTTCGATCAGTTATATCGCTATTGTTGACGAACCCGCCTTCCATATAGCATACCAACTGATCTCTAATGTATCATTTTTTTTATTTTAGGCTGCCAACCTCACCTCCGGAACTGGCTAGCGATATCACCTCATAATAATGACCAATAAAACTTTCAGCAACCTCTCTGTTACCTCTCTTACGCTACTTACTGGGTATTATCTTACCAGCAACACAGATTTCAGAGTGACAGTTGATGCAGGCATTGTTGACCTTTCAACACAATATCTAAATTTTTCGACCTATTCTGACTGCAGATTGTATATTGTCAGTGCTTATGCAGTTTACTACGATACTGATGCTTTAACCAGCAAAGATTATTACTATCTGGGTGGACCAAATTACATAGCTTCGTCCAATGCCTCAATTAACTCATTCGACATAACTGTTGCATATAAGAGCAATGCCAAAATATTGATGGGATTGAGTAGCTATGGCAGTCCTAGTTCAACTGGCGGCTATATTTGGGGATGGACCTCCACAGTTATAGCCAATACTACGATGACCTTAACAGTGCTTAAAACTTCACTTGCCTTTATATCATTTTCCTATCTACAAATTGGCATGTATTAAATATAGACTGTTCCAGAAGCAGAAGCAGGTAGTAACATAGGAGTGATCGCAGGTGTGGTCATCGTCATCATAGTAACAATCATCATCGTGATTGTAGCTTGTAAAAAATGCAAAAAATAATAAAATTAGATCAGCCCTATCGCCAAGAGAGATTTATTTCGAGAACTGCTATCACTATCTATGTGAAGAAAAATGATTTTCAATATTGTTCTGAATTTATATCACACAATGGATCACATATGTTACAGCAGTAAGGTGCCAGTATAGACATTTTTGAGGATGCTGCCTTAGATCATGTCGACAACTGCATTCAAGCCGTAATTTGGTAATTTTCGTACACCATCCACACATGCCTTGAGATTGGTTAGAACCATCTAACTTGCGTATTTGTCTATTACTAAACCTATCTTGTTCAGCACCTGCAGACATAACATCAAGGTTTGCCCACCACTCTCCTCATATTGATTGCTTCCTTTATCTTTAGCCGATACAAGCTCTTCAATAATTCTCAGACATACGTTGCTGATATCGCTAAGCAACATATTTTTATCAAAGTTGTGTTCTGAATAATGAACAATGTACTGATGTGGGTGGTAAAAGTGGCGATTAATTTCAACAACTGCTGCACAAAGATTTGGTGTTTACGAAGATGATTAAGGAGATCCAGGGTAAAGAGGTCGATTATTTTGAAGTAGAGGAGACTAGAAATAGGATTGAATCTGTTTATGTGACTCTCGTTTATGATTTTTAGAGAGACCCCTTTGGTTTTTTGCTAGTGATCGATACGAGTATGACCCCACCTTCTTGTTCTACCATCACGTTCCTTCTCCTTTTATTTTTATTATTTCTCAGAATTGTTAGATTTGTCTTCTCTGTAGTATGTAGATTTGACCTTCTTGAAATAAAACTATCCCTAATCTTCTACTTCTTATTCAGGTTTTATACTGGCTAATTATTCAATTCCCTCCTCTAACATCTGAATTAACTCCATTTTTTCACCCACCGACTTCTCCTTTGCCATAAAATGCACCGACAATGACCCTATAAAATCCTCAGGCCTTAATCTAAACAAAATAACCAATACTGCTCGATATTATTCCTTGAGAGGAGTGAGCAAGGTTTCAAGCAGAGAGTTCCACATGAGAGTGAGATCTTCTTTGTGAGTCTGGATAAGAGAAGGTAGTTTTCGGAGAACTGTGGCTGCTCTTTGCTCGTTTCGGATGCCTAAAATACAATCGTAGAGATTTTTTGGAACTATCTTGATGACTCCGTCTTCTTCCTCCTGAATTTATTATATCATAGGCTTAGTTTTTTGTTCCTCTTTCGGCTTTTATTCAATTGCAAACTTTATTTTTTATGTTTTTTGCTGACTTTGTTCAGCCTGTACCTGATGATTGACTATAACCTACGGTTTAATCACAAAATATTCCGCCTTCTTCACCTCTTAAGTAGCTGGTAAATCCATCACCTCAGCCAAAACTTTCCACACAAGCATCGCATAAACCTTCGAACTTCCATCCGTCAATCTCTTCTTGACCCCCTCAATAATACTAGGCGTATACTCAGAGCAAGCCAGCTCCTATTTGGTAGAATCCTTGATAAAGAGACATAAAATATTAGTTTTGATTTGGGCGTGAGTAGTAGTGATAATATAATTGCGTGAGATAGCCCACCATTTGAGCAATTCTTTGAATATGTCTTCCTTGATTTTCGTTGAGGAAATCAGTTAGTAGTAATGTTTGTATGTTTTGCCTTAGAATAGGTCAGTTTGGTTATTGGTCAGAAGGGAAACAAAACTGTCGGTTAGATGTGATGGTTGACTGTTTGCCAGCTGTTGCAAAAGATGATTGATTCGGGTTGATTACTTACCGTTTTTAATGCTGGTAATGTACAGGGTATAGAGGTAATGTATAATTTTGTTCTTTTTGGAGAGTGATGAAATGGACTCCAAAAGAAAATCCTACCTCTTGTGATCCAACAAATAATCAACGAGAATTGAACAATGACCAAGGACTATCATTTTGTTAATCAGCAACATTTTCTACTCCTGTTGCAAATTCATGCCATACTCCAGTACATTCTTGTACAAAGTTTGTGTGTACTGACCAATTGTAGTGATGTCAACTTTCCTTGAACCACCTAATTAACCAATAATATTTATATATTTTGTTGGGATCGTCACCATCTTCATCAACATGTCAGCCCACGATAATTTTGAAGAATTGACAAGCTCGATTTTGATATCAGAAAAGCATGCATGTATCTTAGGGACAGTGTCACTATCAAACAATATCTATTCCAACCAGTCAGCAACCATTTTTTTCTGAGGAGAGTTAGTCTCAACTTCTTGCATCATTGGCAATATCCAACCTATCACAATCAATCCATTTGATTTGCTGTCCTTTTGGATAAAAGTCGGTATTGTGATCTAATGAGGACGAGTCTCTTTCAGAAAGTTATAAATATCGCTCTGTAGTGACCCCTCTATTATCGATTGCTCCATTATTATGATTACTATTATACAGTGCAAATGAATTCTGCCAAAAATGTCCCATCTGTCACAAAACAGTATATATTTATTTCACCTGTTATTAAGTAGTATATCATCATCTGCTCTTGCCTATTCCCAAAGCTAGCATCCGCTCATAGAGGCCCAACTTGCTCTCTCTTAACTTCTGTCGTTCTCTTATGCCCCTCACCTCTTCCTCTAAGTTCACCTTTTCGCTGATCTATATCTGGTCAAGGAAAATATCAGGGACATCGACTGTCTGTCTGTGCTGGTCAAAAGTAAAAGACCCCTCTGGGTTGTTGTCTCTATATGTCTGAACCAGGTCTTAGAATTTGGTGGGATAGTTCTGGGCCAAGATGCGATCGATATCCTTTTTCATGAGGGTGTTTATGCTTCCTAGACATTATTAGAGAGTGTCCTCGAACCTTCCACTTTCGACTTAGGTCATCACTGTGAAAAATCCTTCAAGTGTTTGTGCATACGAAGCATATCCTTCTTAGTCTTTGCTTAGTTTGCTTAGTAATTTAGTCAAATGCACTTCTTTGATTTACTTCAGGTAGTAATTCAGTTTTTCCTCCTCTTGATTTTTTTCCTCAACTAGCCTTTACTCTTCTCTATTCATCAGCTAGAGTATTTCTGCTTCAGTAGCCTTGACCTACTCTATCAATCTATTGAAATATTGCTCAACCTTCCCTCTGATCACCAGAAAAGCCCTACCCACCAAAGCCGTATGCGTATCTTTCTCGTGTGAATATCGGTTATAATAATTGATGCACTGTGCCGTCAACTCCAACAATTTGTTCTGATCTTCGCTCATGACCCTGTCCTGCTAGTCTCCTTCAGAATAGCTGAAAGAATTCACTGACTCACCCTAGCTGTAAACTGTGTTGAGATAATCTGTTATTTCTGAAGATAGCTGTATGTTATGTTCAAACATGCAAGTATGCTTTATGTTATTCGTTAAGATTATAAAACATCAGATATTTGGCTTTCGGCGACGAATGTAGTGCTCTGTTTCTTCAAGCTTTTTTATCAAATCTTTGGTCTATTAAAAGCCTCGCTTCTTGTGATGGCGGTCCTCGCGAACAACAGATCGTTCCACTTGGGTGTTGATCTTTTCGATTTGCTATTTCAATAATTATATCTCCTTTTGCTGATGCAGAGCGTTGGCACTGTCAAAGCTAGCTTTGCTCTAGCGACTAACTACTTTGCTGATCTCTAATCTGGAGATCTTTTCCTCCAACATTTTGCATCTACTCTGTAATTGTCTGTTGTTTTACTTTTCGTTGGCATATTTTGTCTCGGCTTAAGCCAGTAGTCCTGAAATTTTATCAATTTCCATATCTGGTCTGTTCACTCTCTTTATTTTTTCATACTTTGCCCCTAACTTTTCATACTCCTCCTGCAACTTCCTGTTTAGCTGCTCCAGACCTTCATATTTCTTGATCTGAGCATTCATCAGCTTCTTATGTGAACTTTTTAATTCTTTGAGTTCCTCCTTAACCCTGTTCTTCTCAGTAATCTCAGAAAGCACTTTATTCCTCATAGCTTCAAGATCAGCTTGTAAAAGTTAAGTTTTCATCACATGCGATTGGCTCGAATCATTAGCTGAGTTAAAGCAATTCATCTGATTTTCCTGCAAAGGTGGACTATGATGCCCAAAAGATTGATAATTAAACGTATCAAAATTCTGACTCGAACTCTTAGACTGCACCTGCTGAGTCAATTCAATAATTTTTATCTACTGCTCCTTGCAAATATCGAGCTGATCTATCAACTTGTTATGAATCTCCATCAACTTCTCCTGAAGAATCGCGATTTACTCCTAATGCTAGCAACATTCATGCCATTGCGAGTTGGTTGTTCCGAACATGATTAACTGTTAAAAAAATACTATCGCAAATAACAATATGATATGTCGTATTTAAATAGCGAGTGTAATGACTCAAAATACAACAAAAATCACTAATGAACTTATTACTGCTTCTACTAGTTCTACTATTTGGGCTTGCAGCCTGGTTTGAGTTAGTCACAGGTTTGGCATATTTAGAATTAATTCTCGTTTAGCTGTTTGCATATTTTGCACCGCCATTTGGTATCGTCATGAGTTTCGCCTATTTTGACTCCTCCTTTTTTTGGGATTTTCTGCTATTGCTTGACTTATGTTTTTGTTGTTGTTTGCGTTTGGCTCTTTCCTTTTTGCTTGGTTCCAGCCTGAGGTCTGAGCATCTGTGTTCCTCCTCCATTCGACTTTCCTTTCATATTTTACTTAAATTATAAATTAAGATGCTCAATCCTCTCAGGCACCTAAAAGGTAGACTCAACCATATTCGTCTCCCAGCCAACCAAGTCCATCGCTTAATTCAAATCGCTAACCTTATCCAACCAACAGCCCATTCTTTATCCGAAGACTAATCCGTCACTGTTGACTCCATCAATGCTCTCAAATCAACACAAGAATAACTCAGCGAACGGGAATATCACAGATTTGAATTCGAGTATATGGTTCACTCCCAAAATGCCCGAGTTGGACTTTCTTCCACAATTTTTGACCAGCTATCAGCACATTAGAGAAAAATATCACATACTTTCACATCATTTGCTGATAGGTTAAATGTCAGACAACAACTGTATCTCAACTTGGCAATCAGAGCAAGAATTAATAATGAATTTTCTAACTGGGAGCATCTACATCTGACCCCTTAATGCCCCTTCAAGGTCGAAATGGAAGTGGTGCCATCCTTAACTGCAGCAGCCAGAATACCAGAACTGAGAGCATTGAAGAAGCGAGTCGTGATGAAGGAGGCCATTAAAGCCAAGTAAGAAAAGAGCGATGCTAAGTGATAGGTTTGTGATAAAATAAAAATAATCAATGTCGATATACTCTGGTTTTGCCACTCGGCATCAAGAGCAGACCTACGACAGTCTGCTTTTCGACCTCCTTCAGGTCCTCCAACGCAGAATCATCAAATTCTATACAGCAGAGTAAGCTGACTAACACAAGTTTCACACTATCCTTGCCAACCTACATCATCACCTCGCCAAATTGGAGTAAAGCAAATACCTGTAACCTAAATTTGCACCTGCCTTCAAACAGTTGTTGAATGTGACCTCAACTGTCAATCAAACTTACCTAGATTTGCAGCAACACATCGAGGCCTAAAGTCATCAAGCTAAACATGTCAAAGATTCGCTGAGTTTTTCGAGAGATAGAATGAGCGAAGATCTGAAAGGATTCGAAAGTGGTAAGATCCGGCATCAGTTCTTTGGCAAAGATTAGTTTTCTTCACGAAAAGACTGCAATCCTGAGGAACATCCCCATTTCTAAAGAAATGTTCCCAGAGCTCAAAGCACAAATTTTCCCAGAAATTTCAGAAGTCGCAAGTAGTTCCAGAAAAAAGGATGCCACCATGACAGCTACTTTAAGGACAACTTCAAATAAGGACCAGAATCATAATAATCTGACAAGAAGAACATGGCCCATAAAATCAGATAGTACGTGCGTAAAGGGTTTCATAAACAAGCCAAGAGACGTAGCTATTTCGAGTGATAATATTTTGTTTTATAATGATGAGAACTACATCTGGGCGACCAAACACTGCTAAAAAAATGTTGTCGCCCAAAGGCACTCTAACCTCTCCTAAGAGAGTGAAAACAAAAACATAAGGGCAAGATCTCGATGTCAACCAACTTTGCGAAGCCATGTAGCTATGCTTGGAAGTAGAGAATAGACAGTGAGCAAACAAAAATAATGTGAGACCAAAGGCAAATATGTCGAGGCGGAGGCCTTCAAACGCAAAGCCAAAGCCCTGAAATAGGAGCTGGAAGATAGACAAATGTAAGAGTACCGACTCAAGCACGACAAAGAGCTGAAATAATTGGAAGAAGCTCATATGGCCTAAATGAATCTTTTCAACTTAGATTGGCAGAAACGAATCGAAGAGTTCAATCTTGAAATTGAACACCTACTTGACGAATTGAGGATCAAACATCAGAAACAACTCGTACTTTATTGCCGATTCAGCATGATCTCGAAAACTAAGCAGATAGTTAAAAGAAGTTTCACGAAAGCCCGAAATTGCTGGAACTCAGAAAGGTTGAACAGGAACTAGGAAAGCAGGAGAACTATATCGAGGCCCATCGTGTGCAGCTCAAAGCCAACAAACTCGAAAAGTAAGAGCAAGAAAGGCATATGAAGAACAGGTCAAGCAAAAAACGGCAACAACTTCATATCCTCAAAGGAAAACATGAGAGCGAACTGTAAGCTATGAAGATGAGGATTCAAATGCAGGTCGAAGAACGGGAGAGATAGAGAATGCGTGAGGAGGATATATTGCGCCAGAAATACGAAAACATCCTCAAAGAGACAGAATTCGAACAAAACCAGGAGCTGATCAACCTTAACAAGAGAGTTAAGCTCAATCAGTTACACAAAAAATCCAAGGTTGGAATGTTCAGCATCTCCAAGTAGTGATTTATTACACACTGATATAGTGAATTTTAAAGATATTTTTGATCATTTGCTCAGCAAATCGAACTTTTTGAGTAGAAGGCCTTTTTACCATTTGATTTTTTCATTCTCGGTCTTGTAGTCAATCTCCTTCTTACGCAGCTCACGTTCACGACTGGTGAAGTCCTCAGTTATGATTTGGATCTTCTTCTCGAAACCCTTCTTCATCTTTTCCATCTATTCCATCAAGGCCTCCTCGTAACTTCCGCTGCTCGCAGAGGGTAGCTTGATTGTGGGTATACTTTCAGCTGCTGCTTTGAGCTGGGACTCCAGACTGCTTACTTTAGCCCTAAGTTCGTTTACTTTGCTCTCTGCGTTGTTTTTCTCATTATTGAGGAATTTGATATGCTCTTCATATTTTTATTCAATGTCCTTTAGATTACTGTTAGCTGAGCTTCTGTCGACAACTGGAGATTGGTTTTCTTTAGCTTTGCTGCTTTCTTTCTCAATTGATCTCTTCTTTTCTAGCTCTCGTTCATTTGACAATTTCTCAAGCATATCATTAAGTTTAGAATTCTCACTCTTGAGTTGAGCTATCAACTCGTTGGTTTATTATCTTTCTCTCTTCTCACCAATGCTACGAGACTCCTGTCTGCTGGTGCCTTTTCGCCCAGCTGCATAGAGATCCTTCGACCTATCCATCAAAACTTGTGTGATTTGAAACGTACAAGGCGAGTACGAATTGCTGCTGATCTGAGACAATAGATTGGTTGTTCGGTGGGAGTCCTTCCCTATGTCATTGAACATCTCGTCGTAGAGTAGAAAATGAATGACTTGCAGTTCGGTGATTTTGGAAATCGTCAGATCTAAATGCCCGAGCACTTTCCATAATTTTCTGAAACCTCCCTCATAGCTGTCAACTCCTAGATACTTCATGACTTTCACGTCATCATCCTCTCGCTCTGGAAAAGTCTGATTGGCTTGAAGCCATTTCCTCAAAGCAGTCACATATCCCTTCTGCAGACCTGTTTCGCCTTGTCTGAGTCTTCTGTCTTTATCCAGAAGGTTGATTTCCTCTTAGATGGCTGCAACTTCTCCTCTGAGGAATGTCGATATCACGGGCTCCGATTGTGTCAAGTCAATCGATCTAAGGAACTACAACTTTTTGGACAGGATGCCTGAAGGAGGACGAAGTAGGGGTCTTTTCTTGAAGCCAGTGGAACTTCCAAGAAGCGAACTATTCTGAAACCCTGAAGAACTGTTCATTTAGAATTGAAATTATATTTAAATTGCTCTATCAATCAGGGTTTATCTAACAGCTTGTCGATAAATTTTTAGTACTTGACATATCCATCCTCTGGCTCGCTCTACTTGAGCATCTCCTCGACCTCCTATTCACTCATCGCTATTCCATATGTCCTAAGGAAATATCTCATCTCTGCCAGGGGTATTGCTCCTAATCTATCAGCATCAAACACTCGGAAACTTTCCATAAGTTATTATTTCATGGCCATTTAGCTTTATTTGTCGACCTACTTGACATCTCATTTACCACTAACGATAGAAAATCTCCGAATTATATCTGAGCTGACTGCAAAGGGTTGTCTAATTTTTGTGCTCTGTCTCCCAGAGATTCGATGACTGGATAAGGGGGTGAGTACCTTCTTGTTCTGACATGTTAACTCCGAGGATCTTCATGACCCCTGGTACATCTTTAGCCAACACAAAACCATTCTGCTCCTTGTCGTAACTCTCGAATATCTCTCTATATTTCTTGACCAGCTCGGGACTGATCTTCGGCTTGAGCTCAACCGGCTCTTATTATGATTTTGCAGGTTGTTACATTATTATTACAGATCATCAAAATTCCTAATTCCTAATTGCTTGATTAGTCGAAATTCAAACGGTGGATGATGCCTTTTCGTGGTTGTTTTGATATTTGCTAGCAATAAAAGGGGTATGAGGTGATAAAATAATATTAATGAGCGAAGACATCTAAACTCACGTTCTGGCTAGATTTGACGTAATGAAGAAAATCGGCAGTGGAGCCTACGGTCACGTGTGGAAGGTGACAGACAAAAAGAGCAAAAAAGTGAAAGCCCTCAAGAAAAACTTTGACGCATTCAATAACTCCACTGATGCTCAGCGCACATATAGATAAATAATGTTCCTCATGTAACTAAGTCACCCCAACGTCATCAAGTTGTAAGAGGTCATCCGTGCATAAAACAATCGCGATATTTATCTTATTTTCTAGCACATGGACATTGACCTGTACACCCTCATCCGCTAGGGCATCCTTGCCTAGAGGCACCGCAAGTACATCTTCTATCAAATGTCCAAATCACTCTTCTACCTCCACTCAGCAGGTCTGATCCATCGCGATGTCAAACCTTCTAACGTACTAGTCAACTAAAACTGCGAGGCAAAACTGTGCGACTTCGGACTTGTGAGATCCATCTAAGATTAACAGGATGACAAGCAAGATATTCTGACAGAGTATATAGCTACAAGATGGTACAGAGCACCTTAGATTTTGCTAGGCTCAAGAAAGTACACCAAAGCAATTGACATATGGAGCATGGGATGTATGTTGGCTGAAATGATGAGAGGAAAACCTTTGTTTGCTGGAACTTCTACTATAAATCAACTTGAAAAGGTTCTGCAATGGACAGGCTCACCAACTTAGAATTAAATCAAAAGTTTGAAACTAACCTCAGGACATGAGGTGTTCAAATTACTTGGAAAGACAAAAAAATGTAGTCGAAAATAAATGATCTCCTCAGCCAATGAAGAATGTCTCGATCTGATCAGTAAATTACTTGAGTTCGATCCCGAGAAACGTCTCTCCATATAACAAATTCTCACCCACCCCTACTTATCCTAATTCTACAACAAAAAATAGTTAATTACCTCAACAACCAAAGTCAAAATTCCTATCGACGACAACCAACGTCTTTCTCTCAAAGATTACCGCACAATTATTTATGAATAGATCCGAAAGAAGAATAAGACTGCCATAGATCCAGCAAATACCACCTTATATCGTATCAAACAAAGCATCAGAAAAAGCCAGCCAAAAAAGATGGACAGCGATCGTGTGCCATCTCTGTAAGACGAGCATCATCACAAAAAATCATTTATTCATAAAGATCCAGTCAGTCTGGGTAAAGGTCGCAACGTCAAGACAATCGAGAAAGAATGGGACCCTATTGAAGCCAAAAAATCGATAGTTTCCAAATAACGTGAGAGATTTATCTACACAAAGTATGAGAATAACTAGTGGATCAGGAAGAAAAGATCAACTACTTAGAGCAGTAGCCATAAAAAGAAACCGATTCGGTTGGCCCCTAGTCCAGCAGAAGTAAGACATAAATTTTATTGAATTTATCTGATCAGTTATCATATTATTTGCGTGATAATCGTATTGAAAAACATGCAAGACGAACGAATGATCAACAGTATCGACCCCTACTACAAAAAGGGAAATGTCTTTGAAAGAGATTAGGCCTACTACAGTCAGATGCTGAACGGAAAGAGAACCAACCTTCGTAACAGCAACAGATATCCATCTCCCCAACGCACCATTCAAGACAGATCCACCTACAATAGCAACACTCTCAACGAGCGAGGCTTGCAATCCAATACCTGGTAATATCGTCAGCAATAATCCAATCAATATAGAACAGAAGAAGTCAACAGAGGAAGAAGACAAGAGGATATCACCCGTGGAGACAGACAGTACTTGGAAGCAAGAAATACCAACACTGAATTGAGAGCATAGCTCGAAAGATTGATCAGTGGCAACGAAGATTTCGGATTGAGTGAGAATGTTGTTAAGTTATCACACTACAATATGAGCCAAGGAGATCTGGGAAGGATCAAGGAACAGGATATCAGAATCAGATAGCTGGAAACAAAGATCAACGACAATAACAGAAAACTTGAGCAGTTCAAAAAAGCAGGAGAAGAGCTTAGCACCCGCATGAGCAACATTCAGTCAATCGACAAAGAGATCTACAAAACTTTGCAAGGGTCTGTCAACAGAGATAGAGAGCTACTAGACAGAGCATCATCAGCCTTGGCCAGAGGAGAAAGGAGATAGGACGTTGCCAGAATATTGCAGCAAATTATCGGTTGATTGTCTGATTTTGTTTGAATAATTACATATCCATATTCTCCAAATCAAATGGTGATCTTTGACATATTTATTGTAAGTACAACGAATCGGATGCTCCTTCCCTTTACTGACTTCTTCTAGAAATTTTGCTTTCTACATATTTTCGGGAAAATCAATGATGCACTTTATCATATTGATATTGAAAAGGAGTTGAATGCAAAATTTATGAAAATATACACATCTTTTTATATATTTAAGCTTGCAAAATTTGAGTTAACTGATAATAATTTTGATGTTGAGAAACGATTCGAGCTCTGAGAGTCATGAAAACAGGGAAGAATAAATGAAGCCTGAAGGAACAGTTTCCAAGTGTAAGCAGGGTTAATCCTTTTCTTCCGGGAGAAAAAAAGGAAGGAAGAAAGAGGGCAATAAAAACCTCATAATCAAGTAAGGATTGTTCTTATGTAGAAAAACTAGCAAGAAAGAGGTAACTATTCCATTTACCATCAGAAGAACACTTAGACTGAAACGATAAAAAGAGTTATCGGCCGAGCCGTTGTTTCCCAAAGACACCGACCTCCTGTCGATCAAATATAGCTAGTACTAGAAAATCATGGCCTACCTGAAAGTGAAGGTTAACTAATAGTGGCTGAGTGTCTAAAAATATAATCGAATTTCTTAAAATTTTGAATTGCTGTCGCATAAATTGCTTGGGAAGGGATGTGCTCAGCTTAAAAAGAGGATGTTTGAGCTTCTCAGTTATTCTTAGGAGGCTATTAGATTGGAAGAAGCCCGCAAACTAGGAGACAGGCAGAAAAGCGAGAGAATAGAGCACTTGAATAGGGAATTCGATAAAAAGTATCAGGATATAGTGTAGATAGTGAGCAACAAAAACTCAAGGTATCTTGCAAACGAAGGGACAAGATATATCCAACAACGATAAATTAACTACTGGAAGGGAAAACATTATAAAATCTAAGAAAGATATGCAAAGTACTTGAAGTACGGGAAACTTTCAACCAGGTACTGTTTCATGGCAGATGAAGACGTTTTTCCTGAAATATAAAAGCTGATTGAGCTTGTCGACTTCAGCTCTCCTTCTCTGAAGTTTCAGTCAAAACATCTGGCGAAATTGCTTGAGCAAGCTGCTGAAGGGGAGTGCAAACAGTTGGGATAAAAGGAGCAGACATATCAAATGTAGGCCTAATAAAGCTGGAGAGCAGCAAATCAGCTCGAAAGGACAGACTCAACGACTCCAAGGAAAAGCCAAACGATTTTTCAAGCCGAATAATAGAATATAAAAATTGAAGGAAGCCAGTCCCCGTTGATCTTTCCTCAACAATCAGCAGCCAGAAACAGTGACAATGAAAAAATAGTCTATTCGCACCCTTAAAAGGTCAGAGTAGGTACAAGCACTCACGAAATAAGTTATCACTCTAATGTTGAAGATAAGAAGAGGGCAAGAAGGTTATTCAAAAAGGAAAACCCACCTCCGATACCCTTAGACTCTGAAAGTTAATAGGCCTCCAAAAACGGCAAGGAGCAGCAGACTTTACTTTATACCTATCTCAAAGAGAAAATAGAATTCAGTCAAAGCTTAGAGGAATAAGGCGAATAAAAAGCAGCAGAGGAGGACAATAGAAAAATAATAGATAAAAAATGTAGATAAAACTGGTATCTCACGTACAAAGGAATCAAATATTATCACAACAAAACAGAAGCCGCAACCTTCCTCTTGGTTGAGTAAATTTTTATATATTTAGACGCAGAAGAAAAATTTAATTAGATCGAAATACCAAGAAATGGCTTGGTGTATAAAAGCCAAAACCAGAATAGCTATTGCGAAAATAGCTCAAGTAAAAGGAGGCTAAGAAATACCTTAGAGCAATGCAGGACCTTATTTTTATTCATGCTGTGATGAGGGGGATACTAAAATTCAACACCAAGATGTTGACCAGGGTCATATAATCGACCAGAGAAGAAATAGACCCGGGTAATTTAGTAAGTGGTGACTCCAAAAGGGAGATGGCTCAGAATAATCAAGTCACTGGCATGCAACAGGAATAGTATTCTTCAATGGTCAAAGTGTAGGAGAATGCTTTAGTGTACAAAACATCATTTGATGGCCAGAGTGCTAAGAAAGAAGAACAAGGACAGTGGAATTAAAGGGAGCATGATTGAAGTAGCTGTATTTTAATATTTCTAACGAGAGATTTTTTTGATAAATAAGAACATAATCAATTATCTAAGTCCAACAAACTTAACTTTGCCTGAATGGCCTCTAAGTACAATGAATCGAGTTATTCGCTCATGGTTCCACCCACTTTCTCGATTTCTTCTCTCATCTTGGCTTTCCTCTCCATTTTCTAAGTGAAATCTATGATGCACTTTGCCTTTTCCTCTCTAGGTATATTTTTCTTCTCTAGCCTCTCCAATAATCCATGTGCTGTCATGTGGTGAACATTCTTGTTCTTCTCTCTCAACTCTGCTAAGTAATCGATCTTCTTGGCCTTTTTGTCCTATTCCCTCTCCACTTAAATGTCATCAGTAGGGCCCAATAGTTTGTGATTAATCTTATTGTACTCAAGGTAGCGAAGTCCAATTCTTCGAGGAGTCTATGATAGCTTTTGGCCTGAAGAAAAAGATCTGTGCTTGAGGCTTTCACTTCTAAATTTTAGCTACTCAACCTTTTTTTCGTCAATCGAAGGTCTGTAGTCATTCTTGACATGATCTGCATATCTTTTCAGTCTATCACGAGCCTCCTTCAGTTTAGTGAGTTCTTATTAATGACGAGTATCTCCTGATTTTCGTTATTCATGTTGGATTTTCTTGTAAAATGAAGATTTATAGGAAACCGATTTAGGAACATTGTTAATTTGCTTATTTTTCCTGGCTTATTATCTTTCTTGATGAAGCTGATCTAGTTTCTGAGAAAATGAATCAAGTTAGTTTCTGTCTATTGGTTTGTGAAAGGCTCTGATTTCTGCTAATTTTTTCTTCTTTTCTTCAAGATACTCATTTTGTTTATAGGTGTATGATTTTTCAATTTTTTATGCAAGAGTCTTTTCGGAGATTTTTTATTTCAAAGCATGCTATGTTTGTTGATACTCCTATACTTGTTTTTTTCTCTGTTAGGACACCCATTTCAATTTTTCAATAAGCTCATGCTTCTTCTTGTCTTTCCTTTCCTGCTCTTTTCTCTCCATCTACTATCTTTGTCGCCTTTACTCCTCCATTTTTTGCTGTTGTTATTGTTTTGCTATTTCTTACCTCCTTTGTTACATTTCTTTTCTTCTTAGTTCCATCTTTTTCATAAATTTTTGATGGTCTTCCTCGCTCATCATTTTGCCTGGTTTATCTTTTTAATCCTCAAGCAGCCGAGATTAAATCATATGCAGCTGATTTTCAAGATCCTTCTTTAGTTGACCTGACTGTGTTAAGACTAATGTACTGAATTTGCTAGCCTGGAGCGGGAGTTCTTCATATTCTAATCAGCTGCAAACCACTACCTTTCTTTAATATCGTACTTTCCTTCTAATATGTCCGCATTGAATATTTGTTATTTCGCTGCTGTTGCTTTTTCAGCAAGCTATCTCCCTTTTCTTAACTTGACAGCAACACTATCAAAATAACTCTTTGTCTTTTAAATGAGTTATTGCTGGTTGAAACTTTCAGGACCTTCTTATTACTGAGGCTCGACTTGTTAGTAATCGTTTTATTATGGTTAAGGTTGCTGAACTGATGACTATGAACCTCTTTTATTCAGGGATCTTGCTGACATGTTAATTTTATTAATATGAATGGTCTAGTCTCACAAAAATTGTTTGTCATTTCAGTAAAATTTCAATACACCAGAGAGGTATCTAGTAAATGATGAATTGGCTTTTTCCTATTGAAAGATAAAATAGGGTTGAATGATATAATTGTTCGTTAAATTAAATAAATGAAAAACTACAGCTACTCCAACACAGCAACGGAGGAATCCTATCCAACTCGCAAGTCTACCGACCTCTCCAGCTGCTATCGACACTCCGAACTCAAAGCCAAAGAAGCCAATCAGCGCATCTAAGAAATCAAACGCAAATACGAGACGCCTAACCGTAGAGAAAGAATTGACAGCCTCAAGAAAAGTGAACTTCATAATCAGCCTCGTACTCCTTACATAGAGAATGGCAAATAAAACACCATCCCTGCAAGGGATTCCTCAGCTCAAGGCCTTGACAAATACCTCCAGCATCAGCCTGCTCCAACCTTTGGAGCTAATCCTCTCAAGGAATCATTCGCTGTCAACCGACTCGAAAAGAGTATGCTGAGAAATGATGTTGACTGCAAACATTTAGACAACCTTCGCAGAAGCAACGATAAGAGATATCCCTTTGAAGATAGGAAAAATATGTATGACTTCAAGTCTCACTCAAGGGAAGATGAAGAAGCACTTTTCAGCAAAGTGAGAGAGATGAAAGAATCGCTTATTAATCAGGATCTGATGAAGGGCTCTGTTCACAGCCGTGGAAATAATTCATCTTACAAGTACAGCCATGAACCCAGGCCAGAAGCGAGAAATTTTGATCCGAGAGTTGAAAATATCGACAAGATCAACTCTAAAATCAAACAAATTCTAAACTGTCTTGCTGAAAACGAGAAGAATCCTTCCAAATACACCAGATAAAGTCCTCAGTCAAAATACTAAAAAGAATAATATAGACATTCTGCTCTCAATAGTCAAGCCTTCACCCGGCAAAGTTACAACTAAGACCACACCAAGAGCCTCTACCTTCACACTGAAGAAGACCGACTTAATAGAGTCATGGCTCCATTGGCGACTGTGCCTTCTGAGAAAAAAATTGAAGAAAGCAGTGTCTACAATTTCTACAAAAATGCTGAGTCGAAACAAGAATCTGCCCTCAGGTCCACATACCACTAATGCAAAACTACTCCAAATGAGCAAACTCCAGTCCTGAAATACAAAATAGAGGAAATTGAGCACAGCAGATTGAGAGACAGAGACCACTCTGTTGGTAGATGCGAAGGCTATGCTTCTAAACTCCTGAGGCAAAGAGAGGAAATAAGCAGGACTCCTTCATGTATCCAGGGAAAGCAATATGAGCATAAGTCAGCTATCAGGGGATCAAGGTCTCGCAGCCACATGGCCGGCAGCAAATCTGTCATCACTGATACAGAAAAAGATGTCCTCAGAAGCGGAAAGAAACTGACTGAGTAGATCTCGAAGATCCAGAACAGAATCCAGGAGCTTGAATCTGAGAAGAAAAAATTGAACATCTCTTTCACACCTTTTACTCATAAGAGCAACAGATCTTCAAGTGCCTTAGCTACCTATCAGGTCAGCTCGTCGATTGATACTAACAAATTCAGTGCTGAAGAAAAGACTCAGGTCCCCCATTTCAGAAGCTCAAGCACAACAAAAGAAAGACACTTGACTGCTCACTTTGGAAACAGTAAAGAGCAGGAGGGAGACATCTCAAAGCCTGCGGGTGTCGGAAAATATATTACAAAATCAGTCGAACCCCAACAGCCAAAAACCTCTTTGTAATCCCAAAACAGACCCAGCTTTGATATTTCCCTCGAAAATGTGGACTTCGATGTCAAGACAGTAAGAATAGACAAGCCTGATGAGCAGTGCTGCTAGGAAAACACCTTTACAAAGGAATAGGAGGAGTACTCAACGCCAGCTATGGGAAAAGAGATCAGCTTTGCTTATGACGAAGTCAAGAGAAGAACTGATGACGGCATTCAAGAAAGAAAAAGAAAACTTCAGCACACAGAGATCATCAAGACTGATGGGCTCAAAAAGTTAGTCGGGTTGTTCTGTGAGCAAGCCAAGTTTGATGAACACCTCCGCAACTTGAAAATCTGGTTTTAAGCTGTCGCTGATCGCAATAAATTTTCAGAGCTTTCCTCGATCCTCAACGGTTTTGGATGTACTCTTTCCGAGGAGCAATGCAGAAAAATATTCACAGTAGAAGAGTCAGAGCACAATCCTTTCTTTTCAGTTCAGGGCTTTGAGGGCACCACCAAGGGATTAGCCAAAGCATTCAGCGAGGCCGACAGCCATTGGAACGAATCGATCAAAAACAAATTTGATCGCGACAACCTTCAGGCCGAAGGATTCACTAAGAACAAGATCGACCTGGAACGCAAGGGCTTCATTGAGCTGGAAGACTTAGTGAGACTACTGAACATCGAATCAGGCACCTTCTATCGCAATCGAGACATCTTCTTGATTTTCCGTAGGTTGACCCCGTCAGATAGGATTTCCTTCGAGGAAGTCCTGGCCTAAATTTCAGCATGAAAAGATGATATTCCTGCCAATTTTATCAATTCATACTATCTGCATCCTGTTCACAAAATACTATCGACTACTTAAGTTTACTATTCGATTGAAGAGGTGTAGTGTCCCTATTGACCTCTGGTTATATTTGCTCTTTGTTGCTAATGGCTATCTTTGTTCTCTGTTGCTAATTCCTGATGGTACTTTAGGCATGATAAATAATCTATGGTAATCCTTGTAATTTAAATGTAAGATATGTTGGGGATTTACGAGGAGAAGTATAAATGGGGTAGCAACAAAACCCCCACTTCTACTATCTCTCCTTCTGCTTTAACTTGGCTTCTGAGTGAAAGAGGATTGTGAGGTGCCAAAAGCTCACAATGTTAGCATGATTGAAGTCGATCATGAATGACATATTTCTGTTCTGCGGATGAAAACACCGATAATGAGGTCTTTATTGAGACCATTGGGCTGTCTCTCAGGTCAGACCATAAAGAAGGGCTGAAGAAATTCCGTGATTTTATGCTGATTCATTTTCAATGTTCATGCCATCTCTCAGGTTAATAAACCTTATCGGGTGTTAATTTAGAGGTCAAGTCAAGAAAAAGCTAAAGACTCCATTAAAACGCTAAATTTTGAAATGCCTGAGGTCAATTTCGAGAATACAAGATCTGCTCAAAACTTTACTCATCAATGGAAATGAGTAAAAAGCGAGCAGTGAAGCTCCATTAATCTTAATTTAATTGTTTGGGAAGAAATGAAGCTTTTGAATTTTCTATTCTTTTGCTCTTCAGTCAAATCTGCAAACTTTGATCATTTCTCGTGATCACTTCTCATTGTCACTACAGTCAAACTATCTATGGAATGGCTTTATCAAGCAGCAATTTGGAATTGTGTCATCTGCTTGATCATTTTTCGCAATCCTTTGGAGCTCCGTTTTGATAAGAGGCTCAGTGCCACAGAGAAGGGAATGGGAGAACTTCAGAAACAAAAGAAAATCATTTGGAGGAATATTTAGCTCAATTTTTTGCCTTTAAAGATTCAAAGATCAAACAAACCATTTCCCAATCAATTCTGATGACTGGTTATCAGTTCAAACTAGCAAGAAAGCTTGTTGACTAATGCGAGCAAGGAAAATATCGGAATCAAAAAAGAAAATGGATATCCTTCAGTCAAGATCTTTTTCAACATTATGGCGCCAAATTTTCGTAATCTTACACACCCTTGTATATACTTGTGTTGGAAAAGCTGAGATATCTGCTTTGGCGATAATAATTCTGATGTTGAGAAACGATTCCAGCTATGGGAGCCATGAAAACAGGGAAGAACAAATGAAGCCTGAAGAAACAGTTTCCAAGTGTAAGCAGGGCTAATCCATTTCTTCTGGGAGAAAAAAAGGAAGGAAGAAAAAAGAGGGGAATAAAAACCTCATAATCAAGTAAGGATTTTTCTTATGTAGAAAAAATAGCAAGAAAGAGGCAACTATGCCATATTTCATCAGAAAAGCACTTAAACTGAAACGATAAAAAGAGTTATCGGCCGAACCGCTGTTTCCCAAAGACACCGACCTCCTGTCGATCAAATATAGCTAGTACGAGAAAATCATGGCCTACCTGAAAGTGAAGGTTAACTAATAGTGGGTGAATGTCTAAAAATATAATCGAATTTCTTAAAATTTTTAATTGCTGTCGCATAAATTACTTGGGAAGGGATGTGTTCAGCTTAAAAAGAGGGTGTTTGAGCTTCTCAGTTATGCTTAGGAGGCTATCAGATTGGAAGAAGCCCGCAAACTAGGAGACAGGCAGAAAAGCGAGAGAATAGAGCACTTGAATAGGGAATTCGATAAAAAGTATCAGGACATAGTGTAAATAATGAGTAAAAAAAAGTCAAGAAATCTTGCAAACGAAGGGACAAGATGTATCCAATAACCATAAATTAACTACTGGAAGGGAAAACATTATAAAATCTAATAGAAATATGCAAAGTACTTGAAGTACGGTAAACTTTCAACCAGGTACTGTTTCATGGCAGATGAAGACGTTTTTCCTGAAATATAAAAGCTGATTGAGCTTGTCGACTTCAGCTCTCCTTCTCTGAAGTTTCAGTCAAAACATCTGGCGAAATTGCTTGAGTAAGCTGCTGAAGAGTAGTGCAAACAGTAGGAATAAAAGGAGCAGACATGTCAAATGTAGGCCTAATAGAGCTGGAGAGCAGCAAAGCAGCTCGAAAGGACAGACCCAACGACTCCAAGGAAAAGCCAAACGATTTTTCAAGCCGAATAATAGAATATAAAAATTGAAGGAAGCCAGTCCCCGTTGATCTTTCCTCAACAATCAGCAGCCAGAAACAGTGACAATGAAAAAATAGTCTATTCGCACCCTTAAAAGGTCAGAGTAGGTACAAGCACTCACGAAAGCAATTATCATTCTAATGTTGAAGATAAGAAGAGGGCAAGAAGGTTATTCAAAAAGGAAAACCCACCTCCGATACCCTTAGACTCTGAAAGTTAATAGGCCTCCAAAAACGGCAAGGAGCAGCAGACTTTACTTTATACCTATCTCAAAGAGAAAATAGAATTCAGTCAAAGCTCAGAGGGATAAGGCGAATAAAAAGCAGCAGAGGAGGACAATAGAAAAATACTAGATAAAAAATGTAGATAAAACTGTTATCTCACGTACAAAGGAATCAGATATTATAACAACCAAACAGAAGCCGCCACCTTCCTCTTTGTTGAGTAATTTTTTATATATTTAGACGCAGAAGACTAGAGTAAAATGATCAATTAAGGCGAAAAACCCAGAAAATAGTTGAGCCAAAACCAGAATAGCTATTGCGAAAATAGCTAAAGTAAAAGGAGACGAAGAAATATCTTAGAGCAATGCAGGACCTTATTTTTATTCATGCTGTGATGATGGGGATGCTGAAATTCAACACCAAGATGTTGACCAGGGTCATATAGTCCACCAGAGAAGAAATAGACCCGGGTAATTAAGTAAGGGGTGACTCCATAATGGAGATGGCTCAGAATAGTCAAGTCGCTGGCATGCAGCAGGAATTATATGCTTCAATGGTCAAAGTGTAGGAGGATGCTTTAGTGTACAAAACATCATTTGATGGCCAGAGTGTTAAGAAGGAAGAACAAGGACAGTGAAATTAAAGGGAGCATGATTGAAGTATATGTATTTTAATCATTATTATACTATTGAAATTTCTTATATTTGTATAGAAGTCGCCACATAATCAATTATAATGTTCGTTAGGATATCTATCATCAGTTTTCCTGGAGGAGCATCACCCTTGAGCATCGACAAGGTCAAAGAAGCGGTGTGATGACTTTGTTTATGTCTTTTTTAAGTGAAGCCAAATAATGAGATTGAGTCATAGTATCAATTAGAATGGGAGGAAAAAGCAACAGTTCCAAGAAAAGAAAGCCAAAGACTAAATCATAACCATAGCACCGTGAGGTTCCGACTCCTGTACCTGAGACCTCCAACTACTAACTCATCAACAAATAAACCTCAGAGCAGCTACATTGTCCGCAGTGTCATAATCTTATGAAAAGTCCACTCAGACTTTCATCCATGCGGTCGCACTTTTTTGCACTTAGTGCTCACCTGCAAACAATAAATGCCTTCAGTGTTTGTCAAGAGTAGCAGCATTGCAGAAGGATCTGACCGGCTATAAGTCAGTCAAGGAAGTCATTGTGATGTCTCAATGAAAGGTGTCCATACTATAATAATTTTCATAGAGTCATTTTATTTGTCCAAGTTGAAGCGAAATGATGTCCTTCGATGTTTTTTCCTATTTGACCGATTAAAATTCCAAGGAAATACTAAAATTATGATATTTCCACTGTAACTTGTTACTCCAGAGACAATAAAACTTCTCATGATTCGAGTCTGTTCTTACCATATTTTAAAAATTGGTCCACTTATCTGTTATTTTCAAATTTTTTAGCAGGTTATCAAGCCAACTTATTCATTCTTTGTTGAGTTTGTAATGAACCTTGAAATTTACCTATTTATCGATACTTGTCCATTTGCCTTGTTTCAACTCAAGCAAAGTCAACGTCTTGAATTTTTTGGGAGTTAATTTGCATTCATAAATAAGCTGGATTTTTGTATCGCCTTAGACCCCTATGACAGCACAGTTAGTCGATGATGTTTCAACAAGTTCCATTACCTCGTTCTCCAGCATCATCCTTGGCATCACTTCTCTATTATTTCTTCACAAAAATTATTGCCCGGGTATTTCTTTCATCTTCATCACTTGAAAACCATCAAGGCCATATGCTATTTCTTCCTCAACACCGCCCCTGCTTCTCAGAGTAGAAGTAGGACTTGACTGGGTTGCTACGTATCTTGATTGCTGTGGGGGCAATGAGACAATGCTGGACTTCATACTGTCAGATATGTTAGATAGATGATATTGGTCATATATGATGAAGAATAACAAATTAAGCAAATCATTTGAAGCAATAAGGCACAGGAAGCTCACCCTTGATGGTGCATCCAGCGCAATGGAGCAAAGCTACGGCAGGGTAGATGGGACCCTTCTTAAGAGCGACGTTCTTGAAGGCAATACCCATGATTTAACCGTTGAGTGAGAAGGATAGTTGACCTTTGTCCATGTGAGGAAAATACCCAAGACTCTCTCCTTTTGAGGCGTTTGCCATACTGAGGACCTGAGGCGTTAGAGCCGTGTTTAAGTTGACCAAGGCCATAGTAGGCAAATCCGAAGACATGGTCACAGAAGGTAGTATAAAATCAAATGATAGAGTAGTCGTCACCCCAATTTTAAGTTCATTTTATGTTCTTGTATCTGGAATAATTTCCCATTAATAATGAGCTGAAATGAAGCCTTGAGTGGGCTACTGCTGTTCTGAAAGCATAGGCTGGATCTTTAAGGCTTTTGTACAGCATTTATTGCTTTCATAGCCATTTTAAATATCATGAATAAAATGACCTTAATTATTTATATCGAATAGATCTCATTGACGTAATTAAAATATCTTGAAACAGATGGATTAGAAGATGGTTGAACTCTGTGCTTAAGTAGCTCAACTGAAGGACAAAACAAGAAAGTGCGAGATAAAGATCACCATTATTACCTTTATTGTTGGAGCCACGATCACCGCCGCAATGGCTTTTGCCCTGGCCCCATCAAAGCAGTCATGATCGTTCCATACCTCATTATGAACTAATGTTTATTATCATCTTCCAACACTGAAGACCGGCTTAATAGAGTCATGGCTCCTTTGGCCACTGTGCCTTCTGAGAAAAAAATTGAAGAAAGCAGTGTCTACAATTTCTACAAAAATGCTGAGCCCAAACAAGAATCTGCCCTCAGGTCCACTTATCAATAATGCAAAACTACTCCAAATGAGCAAACTCCAGTCCTGAAATACAAAATCGAGGAAACAGAGCACAGCAGACTGAGAGACAGAGACTACTCTGTTGGTCGATGCGAAGGCTATGCTTCTAAACTCCTGAGGCAAAGAGAGGAAATAAGCAGGACTCCTTCATGTATCCAGGGAAAGCAATAAGAGCATAAGTCAGCTATCAGAGGATCAAGGTCTCGCAGTCACATGGCCGGCAGCAAATCTGTCATCACTGATACAGAAAAAGATGTCCTTAGAAGTGGAAAGAAACTGACTGAGTAGATCTCGAAGATCCAGAACAGAATCCAGGAGCTTGAATCTGAGAAGAAAAAATTGAACATATCTTTCACACCTTTTACTCATAAGAGCAACAGATCTTCAAGTGCCTTAGCTACCTATCAGGTCAGCTCGTCGATTGATACTAACAAATTCAGTGCTGAATAAAAGACTCAGGTCCCCCATTTCAGAAGCTCAAGCATAACAAAAGAAAGACACTTGACTGCTCACTTTGGCAACAGTAAAGAGCAGGAGGGAGACATCTCAAAGCCTGTGGGTGTCGGAAAATATATCACAAAATCATTCGAACCCCAACAGCCAAAAACCTCTCTGTAATCCCAAAACAGACCCATCTTTGATATTTCCCTCGAAAATGTTGACGTCGATGTCAAGACAGTAAGAATCGAAAAGCCTGATGAGCAGTGCTGCTAGGAAAACACCTTCACTAAGGAATAGGAGGAGTACTCAACGCCAGCTATGGGAAAAGAGATCAGTTTTGCTTATGACGAAGTCAAGAGAAGAACTGATGACGGCATTCAAGAAAGAAAAAGAAAACTTCAGCACACAGAGATCATCAAGACTGATGGGCTCAAAAAGTTAGTCGGGTTGTTCTGTGAACAAGCCAAGTTTGATGAGCACCTCCGCAACTTGAAAATCTGGTTTTAAGCTGTCGCTGATCGCAACAAATTTTCAGAGCTTTCCTCGATCCTCAATGATTTTGGATGTACTCTATCCGAGGAGCAATGCAGAAAAATATTCACAGTTGAAGAGTCAGAACACAACCCTTTCTTTTCAGTTCAGGGCTTTGAGGGCACCACCAAGGGATTAGCTAAAGCATTCAGCGAGGCCGACAGCCATTGGAACGAATCGATCAAAAACAAATTTGATCGCGACAACCTTCAGACAGAAGGGTTCACTAAGAACAAGATCGACCTAGAACGCAAAGGCTTCATTGAGCTGGAAGACTTAGTGAGGCTGCTGAACATCGAATCAGGCACCTTCTATCGCAATCGAGACATCTTCTTGATTTTCCGTAGGTTGACCCCGTCAGATAGGATTTCCTTCGAGGAAGTCCTGGCCTAGATTTCAGCATGAAAAGATGATATTCCTGCCAATTTTATCAATTCATCATGTTGACAAATTAATAAACTAACTAATATCTATCAGATGATATCGAGACAAACAGTCCTTCTTCTGATCATATCAATCTACCTGGTAACCTGCGAGGAATGGTACATGCCAAATTCCAACCTGATCAGTGATAAATAGTTCGACGGCAAGATCAAGAACGACACTACTTGTTTCAAATTTGTCAAATTTTTCACACCACACTGCCCCTATTGTCGCCATCTCAAAGCAGCATTCGATGAGCTGAAGCCTAAGAAGCAATGGTGCTTCAAAATATATGATTTGAACTGTCAGTGGTACCCTCAGTTTTGCAGGAATAATGTCAGAAGTACCTCCTTTCCTTACACTGTGGTCTATGATGAGAAGGGAAATATGCTTGAATAAATTCATGGCTTTTACCCTGTACCTATCATCTCGCAGATTTTTGATAGAATTGAACAAAATTGTCTCAGTCTCAAAGGATAGCAACCTACCCAACCTACAACTATTACTCATGAGGAACAGAAACAAGTTGAGCCTGAGAAACAGCCTGAACCTGTGAAATAATAACAACCAAAACCAGTGAAGAGATAGGAACCTGAGCCAATGAAGAGATAAGAACCAGCATTAGTTAAATCATCAGAGCCATAAACTCCCCAATCAATCGATCCAGTCTAACAACAAACAAGCTAAATATCCCAAACACCCACAATTTAACACGAAGCCAAATAAGCGCAAACAATCGCAGCCCAAAACATGCAAAATGCTCCCAGTTAAATGAACCCATACTTCAGTTATGCTTTCTATACTTTATGCTGTCTGGGAGCAGCCTACTATATATATTCACTCCAATCCAAATAACAAAAAGACCACGATAGCGATCACCTGATCCCGAAATCAGGAAGCGACGAGCATATCGAAAGCCCCAAAAAGGACGACTAGCCCAAACTGACATAGAAAAAGAGTTCAGAATAGATGCACAAATAATTAGAATAAAACTAGCTCCTCTAACTCGCTGATGAATAGTTATGATATTATTTGTCATCCATTTACCTATTTAACTATCACATGATATCCCATTAATATAATAAGCTATCAAGCGTAGTTATGAATAGAGATGACGACTAAAATGATAAAGATCTACGCTAAGCAGTTGTCAAAATCTTCAAAGCATACGACACAGACAATAGCGGCCAGCTTGAAATCGACTAGGTGATAACCCTCATCAACGACACTTTCTTCCACATGAAGCAAAGCAAAGCCATTACTCAGAAATAAGTCAGAAAATTCATCATGGAACAGGATAAAGATGGGGATGGCAAAATATCTTAAATTGAACTATTCAATTTTTTCAGGGAAATTCTACATAAGTATACAAAACAACACAAACATTGATAGGATTGTTGTGACTATAAAAAAATGAGAATATCAGCGATTGGTCTCCAACTTGCGTAGTTTGCTAAAATAAAAAAGATGGGTACAGTTATTAAGTCAGGAGCTGTTTACGGTTTTAGGCACCTCTGTTGTTCTAGAGTTAGAGCTGCTATTGGATCATTTCGCCTCTGCTGACTAATCCTGCCCTTAGTGATCCTAGACGGTTTAGCTCCTACTCTAGTTAGTTTATTTCATCATCAATAGTCTATTATTCTCCGTTTTATTGCTGATCCAGGTCCTCGATTGTCTTTTAACATGACTCAATCTCACTCTCTGAATTAATAATCTTTTACTTATTTCCTCAAATTTACCTATTAGATTACCAGTGTTCCAAAGCTCCTTCTCCTTCAAAAAAACCTCTAACTACTCTCGTGCTCTCCCACGATACATAACCAGCTATCTCTGCAAACACCTATTAATGTCTCTCAGTATGCTGTTGGTATCGAATAGATAAGCTTTTTGTGAGGTCTTGCGAGGATTGAACACAATTTTGGTGAACTATCGCAAAAGCTGACTGTATTGCTGATTGATGCTGATTGTTGAGGCTAGAGGATCGTTTAATTTGATGGGTCGTTTTGATTGACTTCTGCTGGTGGTGCGAGATCTCATTAGATTATAACAGCTAAGTGTGCTGTGAAAAAATATAATTTTATACTTACTAAAGATCAAATGAAGAAATTCATGAAGGAGTCGATATAAATTATGGGTCTGAGTATAGAAAATGAACAAGCACAAATACTTGAAGAACCAAGCTCCCCAACTTCATAGGTTAAATAAGTGGCACTGGAAAGCGACTACACTACCATCAAACATCAACTGGCTGTCATGTCAAAAAAAGCACTCGGTTTATCTAAGTACAAACTGAAATATCTTGAGCTCAGATAATAGACTGACCCTCTCACGTAAGAAAATAAGTCTTTAAAAGCTTAATTAGCCAAAATGAAGGTAAAGTTGTAATAAAAAAGCCAGCAAAGCAAAAACTTCTAACTACAATAATCATAATATTCAGCATCTTTAAATCAATTCCAGTCAAACCAGGCCAAATTAAAATAGCAAATTCGCAATCTAAATTAGAAGGTACTACAGCAACGCAAATAAATGAACTTGATTCTGGAGGAGTACAACAAATAGAAAGAAAAAAATCTTGAATACCAGGAATAACTCTTGCTGTATCAGATGAAAGAGGAGTAAAGCTGTAAGAAGTGATATCATAAAATTGTAGATAAAATTGTAGCTCAATGAAGAGGTATGCCTTTGATTAGTTTTGCGAAGGTCTCCAGAATTCTGTCAATGCTTAGGACCACCTCAAGATCGCATTATTCCCAATTCCCACATTACAATAGAAGTAAAGTTATGTATTCTCCAAAAGGTTAGTTGATATGCCTTGTCAAAATGTTCAAAAAAGCCTCCTTTGTGATGGTCTGCCCTCTTTGCTTCTCAAGTTCAGGGATCAGCCTCCGTGCCTTGGCCAGTAAGCAACGCCATATATCTTAGTTGGTCGAGTTTCTACACTCCAACATTTTATTGATTGCAGCTTTGAGAATAGTCAGGCAGAGCTATCTGTTAACCAGCAATTTGCGATTGTAGCCAAGTCGATCAGTTTGTTAATCTTCAGTCAAATACCTCACCAATTTGACGGCTTCCGAATTCTCCAAAGAAACAGGCTACTCGATCAGCATTTACACCACCCTTTCGCACCTAAGCTCCTCCTCAACAGGTAGCAAATCACCCAGCTACTCAAGTGAGCCCGTATCAAGGCAATGAATAATCATCATCAGAGGCAACTCCAATTATTCTAGTTTAATAGCAGTGATCTTTTCAATTTTTATGGGAACCGCCATTGTTTTAAATTTTAGACTTCTTCTTTTTTTGCTGTGTTGCTCCAGCAATCTATTATTTTACTGCTACCTATCAAGTTGCATTTTCAGGTCTTCAATCTATCTGCGAAGGTGAGAGTTATCAGCTCTCAGCTCACTCTTTTATTTGTCCTAATTTGTTTGCTTGATCTACATCAATTTCTCATTCTTTTTTAGTTTCATGTACTCGACAGTTAGTTGCTCTTTTTCGGCTTCGAGTCTTTGCATATCTTGTCTATTTTCCTCCAATAAATTTCTCAGACGGCCTATTTAATCATTATCCTTTCTTTACTGGTCCAGCTGGATTTGAAACGCTTTCTGAAGCTGAATATTTTTGGTCTAGTTCATAGCTTTTTACAGCTCTGCTTATCTGATGGTAAGTTTTCGTCTCAAATCTTCGATATCTTTCTTGAAATCAGTAATTTGTCTTTTCTGGATAGTCTGTCTTGATTTCAATAAATTCTTGTCATTTTCCAAGAGTCTTATGGTAGCCTTTAATTTCTCATTTTCTTATTTCATCAATTTTAGCAGCTTATTTTCCAAATTGTCGTCTTGAGCTAAATTCGAAGGTAGAGAGGCGATCAAAGATTTGAGTCGAACTGTCTATCTTTGCATGTGCTCCATTTATATGGTCTGCTCATCAAAAATGCTGATGTGGGGTAAAGTTTTGAGCTATTTTATTTTCTACTCTGAACCAAGGTATAACTCGTTTAGATCTTGGATTTTTTTCTTAAGAATTTCAGTGTAGACTTCCAACCGTTTGCCGTCGTGGTCCTCTTGGACAGATTTCTACCATTTTTCCTGCATCCCCTCCAAAAATTTGGTCTTTCTCTCAGCTTCACTCAACTTGAACTTCAGCTGTGTGACATTTTGTTTCTCAGCTTTAAGCTCCATCTTTAACGTCATATTCTGCTTGCTCAAAGTTTAGTAATCCCTTTTTTCGAATTTGGGTCGATACTTCTGATTCTGACTCTGCTTCTTATCAATCAAATTGGGCCTGAGCAATTTATCAATAATGCTATCAGCTGTAAGCTGATTATTCTGAATATTGCTGAGCTCCTAATTTCTGAGTTAGAATGTGAAGATACATATTGACTTCCTTGTGAGTGGAGAATTGTTTTTTCGAAAAGGTGCGCTTGAGCATTATAGAAACAAAATTTAATTAACACCTCATAGCTCACTTTAGGCTATATCTAATAATATCAAAGGGCGCCAAATCATGAACCTCGAGAAATTCCTCAACATGAAACCTAAAGCTCAGGATAAAATGGACATCGAAAATCCAGAGAAAGTCAATGCTATCCCCTGGGTTGAAAAATAGTATATCTTTCTTTTACTTAGCCGACCTAACAATTTAGATTAACTAACCTACCAAGAATAAGTCACTAGCTCGCTCAAAACCGTTCTCAAGACAGGAAATGTATCTTTTGGTAGATTCAGATGCCTCATCTTTTGTTCTACGGACCTGCAGGAACAGGAAAAACATCAGCTATCATCGCTCTCAGCAAACAACTCTTCGGGTATCTGTTTATTGACTCAGTCCTAAATTTTACAAGTAAAGAGTGCTATAATTGAATGCCTCAGATGAAAGAGGTATTGGAGTTGTTCGTGAAAAGGTTAAAAAATTTGCTCAGCAGGTCTGTGTCAAGAATTTTGACAAGTACTGATCTAATAATCAAGAAATTATCTTTGTCCCAACTACAAGGTCATCATTCTAGATGAAGCTGATCTGATGACCAGCGAGGCCCAAAGTGCACTGAGAAGAGTCATCGAGGACAACTCGTCGACAACCCGCTTCTGCATCATCTGCAACTACATTACCAAGTATTTAAATATGTGACACAGAATCATAGAGCCTCTCGCTTCCAGATGCGTCAAGTTCCGATTCAAACCGATCCCATTTGAAGCTCAACTCTAAAAACTTAAAACTATATGCATTTCAGAAAAAGTTAATCTTGAATAACAGCAAATACGCATTCTCCTCGAAAAGGGGGATCTGAGACAATCAATTAACAGCATGCAAAGTTTCCACAGTCTGACGGTCATTCCTCCAGAACTATTGCCAGTCGGATAAGGATTTGGCTAAGATCTAATCAGGAAGGTGATGGGCTGTATCGACATCAAGGAAGTTGTATAAATAGGAGAATAGCTGGGCTATGAAGGATATGCTTACGATGAGATTTTGAATACTTTGAGCAGATCTGTTATGGGTCGGCAAATTGATGAGAGAAAGAAAGGCATGATATTGGAATTATTGAGCAAAGCTGAGGAAAGTTTGGTCCTTGGTGCCACAGAAATGCCGATCATCTAAGTTCTGACCTCCATTTTCTATGTGTTCAATTTGGAAATATGATCGATGCTGCTTTATTATTCTAAACAATCATTTCACTCTGGCATAAACAAATAGACAAGAATATTAGCATTGCAGTCATCATAGATAAGCATACAACATGAACCTATCAGGATATAAGTGTTTCTGCCCATCTCAATTCAAGGAGTATATCGTTACTCTACAAAACATGATGAACTAGATATACTTGGACATAAGCAAATATTTACCATAGTAATTAAATGGCCAGCAAACCAGCAATATCAAGAGGGACAATCTGCAATTCCTGAACTGTTTGCACTATTATCAATCTACCATTGTCATTAAATATTTTGTCAAACAATTCGACCACTGTATGGACTAGTATCTTTCTGAATAAGTTATTCAATCTGATTTCGAGCAAAAAGAGGATAACTCCTGCTGTCTGCAAGAAATCAATGAACTAAAGCAGATGATTAATCAGCTCCACTGCTATATGGCCGATTATCTGCCATCAGAGTTGCAAATAAAAGTAATTCCCTCCAGAGAAAACAAGCTCGATCTTCTGAAATTTGATACTTGAGCTTGACGAATGATTGTATAAATTGACAATGCTACTCTCTTAATCGGTCTTAATAGCATTATAAAATGAATAAAATCGAGAACAGCTCCGAGAAGTGGGTCTAGAAAGGTACACCACTCATTCTATTCAGATCGACGTGTGTGGGTCATCAACAAATCGACAATCCCCAATCCCAACCAAGACGCCTTCATATAAGCCAAAATAACAAACGCCCTCCCCAAATAAATCCTGGTGGTCATAAAATAGAACTAAGACGATCTTTACAGCTTAAGATAATACTCCGTAAATTACTAAGACGTCCAAAAGCTCACCTACGGCCAACAGGACGTCTCAGACATGGTTGACCTCTAGTAGCTCAACTAGCCATAGTTACTATACAACCTAAAAAGAAGATACGTCAACGATATGATCTTCACTTTCTGTGGTAGATGAATATATGACACAGGACCGACACTAGTTATCATCAACCCTTATATGATGATCGATAAGTTGTTCAATGATCAGTTACTGATCGAGTATCAAGCTTTTGTATTTTTGGATACTTTGGAATACAAAACCTTGCCGCCGCATATCTTCAGCTTGACTGCTTTTTGTCTATGGCAACTTTTTGATAATATGCGTAATCAATCTATTGTCATCAGTGGCTAGTCAGGTGCTGGAAAGACCTAAAATACCAAATTTTGTCTTAAATTTTTGGCCTCGCTGGGGAAAAACATGAAAGCTTTGTCCAACGAAAAAGCCCATAAAATGCTGACTTCAAAGGCTATGAAGACCATAAACCGAGCCAGCAAACATTATGGCATTGAAGACAGAATTCTTGGTTGCAATGAAATTCTTGAAGCTTTCGGTAACGCCAAGACAATAAGAAATGACAACTCCTCACGTTTCGGCAAGTTAATCCTGCTTCTTTATGGTGAAAATCAGACCGATATAAAAAGCGCTTTCATCATTAGCTATCTTTTGTAAAAGAGTAGAATCGTGTCCATAGCTGAAGGCTAGCGAAATTATCATATTTTCTATTATTTCATCAAAGGAACTTCACCTGAACAGAAAAAACAATTTCTCCTGACCAAATCTATCCAGCAGTACAAATATTTGAATCAATCGTCAGTGATGGACATTCCTGGAATGAGCGATGAAACTCACTATCTATAGGTCCACAAATAATTCAAAAGTTACTTCAATGAAGAAGAGACCACCTGCATCTTTACTATTATCTCTTCCGTGCTGAATTTGGGCAATTTGACCTTCAAGAAAGGGCTCAGCCCGAATAATGAGGAAATGGCTGTTGTTGTCAATAAGGAGTATTTACAGAATTTGGCGACTTTGCTAGGATTATAATTTGAAGCCTTGGAGCAGTGCTTTACCTACAAAACTAGGAAGATAGGCATGAATGTGATCAATTCACCTCTGAAGTATGACTAAGCTGTTGCTCTCCAAAATTCATTCTCCAAAAATCTATACGAAAAGACCTTCCATTACCTTGTGCAGAAACTGAACGAAAAAATCGAACTGGAGAAGGTCAACCTCGATGAAACCAACAAAAGTTTCAGAAAAAGTATCGGAATTTTGGATATTTTCGGCTTCGAGGTGCTTGAGATAAACTCCCTAGAGCAGTTTTTTATTAATTTTGCAAATGAAAAGCTTCAACAGCTCTATGTTAGCTACATTTTCAAATAATAACAAAACGAATTTCTCAAGGAAGGTCTTAAAGATTTCTCTCAGGATATTGGATTTCAAGATAACAAACCTGTAATCGACCTTTTTGAACTCTACCCGCTTGGTTTGTTCCATCTCATCAACTAATCATCAGAGCTCAATACACCTGATTAGAACCTTCCATAAAATATTGTGAGAAACCATCCTAAGAATAACTTTTTGGAGGTACCAAAGGCCAAAAGATCCATGTTCACCATCAGCCATTCTTGCTCTCCTGTCTCTTACAAAACTACAGGTTTTGCTCAAAGGAACAAAGACTAATTTCCTCAGCAACTTCTACAAGTTATTATTGATAGCGAAAATCAAATTCTGAAGAATATCATTGTTGGTGAAAAAAAATAAACTGAAGTTAAGAGTCGAACAGCTGCTAAGAAATTCCTCGGCTCCAAGTTCCTCAATGACATGAACAAGCTGATTGAAGAGTTGTATTCGTCAGATTGTCACTTTGTCAGATGCATCAAACCTAACAGCCTCAAAGCACCCAAAAAATTCAACTCTGATGCTGTCTTACGTAGCTTGCGTTATTTGGGAGTACTCGACTCAATTCTCATCAGAAAACTAGGCTACATCTATAGACGACAATTCAAGGAATTCATCAAGAAATTTTTCGAGATTGAACAGTACATCTTCGGATGGTCAGCTTTTGTTGAGGGAAAAGGTTAAGAAGACTTCAAGTAGTATTCTAGAACATTTATTCTCAAACACGCACCTAACCAACTTGGCAATCGATAGATTCTGCTTGGCCATAAAAAAATTCTAATCAAGTAATCCGCCCTCAACACTCTTGAAGCAATGGCCAAAGAGAAGAGAAAAATGAGGATCCAATGCGCCAACAAAATAAAAAAGATGTACGTCAATTCTGTTTTCCGAGGGAAGGCCAAAGACATGATTAAGACTGTCGCCATATTCAAAGGATACATGACCCTCATGGTTGAAAATATCAGGTAAAAAATACTCAGTAAAAAATGTTCCAAAATACAAAAAGCCGTCAAAGATTTTCTCCTGGAAAGACGGATGCAGAAATACAGATAGGCTGGAACCAAGGCAGTCACCAGAATTACTGCCTTCTACCGCATGAGAAGAGAAAGACTGAAATTTTTGAAGATAAGGAAAGATGCAATTGCAATTCAAGCTAACATTAGATTCTTCCTCAGCATGGCAGCTTTCATCAGATTACGTCATTGTCGATAAGTTGCCTATCATTTGTTCGAGCAAGGTTGGAATTAAATTGAAAATCAGAAGGCAATTGTAATCCAAAGAGCATATAAAGGTTATGTTGTTCGCAGAAGGTACATGAAAGTAATGGAGTAGATTCGCAAAAAATTAAAACTGAGAAAATACCAATAACGAATTATGTAGGTCATTTTCCAACATAAACTTAAAAAATATGTCACTCAACTAAACAAGTACAAAATTCCTATCATCAAAATTCAAGTATTTATCAGAGGCAAATTGGCCCGCAGGACCTATCACAACGTCCGCCAGGCTGCTATCTTCATCCAGAAAGCATTTCGACGTCATTTGAAAAAAAAGTACTATCTCATTCGATTATGGAGGGACTACCGCAAAAATATCTATCTTGAGGAGAAACAAAAATCAAGGGAAATGTCGAGATTGTACCTGCCTAAGATGGAAGTAGAAAATGTAAAGTATTACCCTGAAACTGTTGTGAAAAATATGAAGTACTATCCTCGATAACTGACTCATCGCTATGGCAAAAATGAATAAAGTATGCCTGAATGGATCATCAATTAAACTCTGACTTTTCCAGATAAAAATGCCATTCAACTTTACATTGGAGATTTCGATTTGTTGGGCACAGTCCACTACTAAGGCAAATGGCTGCTTAAGTATGCCTAGCTCAAATAGGAGCTTAAAAAGAAATGGGAGTACCCTATCAGCATCAACGTGGGGTAAGAGTTCACCTCCATTTTAAGCAACAAGGAACGATTGTACACTATATATGCTAGCGAGGACAGCATCTGCTCACGATATGAATTACAAGGTACCTCGCAAGTTTTGTCGGTTGGTGATCGGGCTGGCTATACATTGAGAAATAACGGTAGCATGTACATTTGGGGCTACAACTATGGCAACTTCCTCTAAAATGGTGACCAAGTTTTCTATGAGGCAAAAGAAGTGCCAAAACTATCCAAATTAAAATTCAAGCAAATCGAGTGCAAAGGTAGTCAGAGATATTTCATCGAAGGCTAAGGAAAAGTTTATCATTATTAGCAGCATGAGCAGGAATGGAAATTTGCACCTTTTAGCTTTGGATTAAGAAGCAGTATCAAAAGTATAGCATTATCTTATTCTTTTGCCATGTTTCTCAACACACAAGGATTGGTTTATGCTTTTGGGCAAAATAATAAAGGACAACTTGGACTCGGATTTGCTTCCAAAAAGGCTGTACAGCAGCCACAACCAGTTCAGTATCTCCAGCAACAAAAATAAATAATTTAAACCATTTCAGCTGGTATGTCCCATGTGGTTGCCAAGTCTAAACTTGGCTATATCTATAGTTGGGGAGACAATACTTACCAGCAAATCAATACCAGTTCGTCGGCATGTGTCCACACTCCTGAAGCTATTGAGGTTGAAGATGGAAAGTTGAGAGCATATCAGGCAGTTGCTGGTCTTCGGTCTACTTTTATGTTAAACTAGCAACTAAAGATCGTTGCTTTTGGCACTAGTTCCAGCTTCAACAGTCAGAAAGGTGTCTTCAACTATCCTCTTGAAACACTCAAGGTAATTATGTCCCTCACACAGCAAACCAACAACAGCAAAGGCCTTATTGAGCTTAAAATATCAGTTCAATGGATTCGTGAAATGTCAGTATTGATTGTCAGCGGTCTTGATTCTTCAAAGTGTAAGACTGGTACCAAACCAGATGTGGTACTGAAGTACGCCAAGATGATCGCCAAAGAGTGGCAAGATAGCTCAGGTACAACTCTTGTTATCTTTTAGTATATCCCGAATACCACGAGTGGTGCGATAATATCCTACAACTAAGCGATTTGAGAAAGTTTAAATTTGCATCTACATCCACACCAGCTGCCAAACAAAAGACCACAAAAGGCAAATCTGAGCTATAGGACCTCAAAGCTCTCGTCTAGCTGCGTAAAACCTCCTCAGTTTTTAAACGAGCAGCTTTAGCAAAAATGTAGGAATGTTTGGGAAAGTTAAGAAGCAAAGGTGAAGAGCGTTGGTCGTAGGAGGAAAAGGAGCTGCATTACTACATTCAGTAGAACTTAGCTGTTTTGAAAGGCGGATGATTTAGTCTTGATTTATAGGCATGTTTAGTGTGATAAGGGGCTATGACATCAATGAGGGTTATAATTGTTGATGCCTGTTCAGTCCAAAATCGCTGAGCCGTCAGCCCAGGCCATTATTCAGAATTTGCTAATCGGGAACAACAAACGCAAACTAGTCTCAGCCACCATCCTTCTCATCATCGGTTTCCTCATCCACATTCGCAATAAAAAGCCCTAAGTCGACACCCTCAAGAATTCCCAGCTCAACACTGAGTCTAAAAATAAAAAAGTAATGAGATATTTAGGCAGGGTGGAAAAGGACACGTCGACAAGATCTTCTTCCAAAGGATCAAAAAATTGGTCAGAATAGTAATCCCTAGCTGGAAATGTAAATAAATGGGAGACCTGGCTCTTCTCACTGCCTTCCTTATCGCCAGAACCTTTCTCAGTATTTATATGGCTTCAGTCAACGGAGGAATTGTCAATGCCATTGTCGAAAGAAACCTTCCCCTCTTCATCCAAAGAGTATTAATGATTTTAGATAGATTCTGGGATTAGGAATGATCGCACTTCCTGCTTCCTTCGTCAACTCCTTCCTTGATTTTATCAACAAACGTCTCTCGCTTAGATTCAGGCGTAGATTGACAGATTTCTTCCATCACACCTACCTCAAAGATATGATTTACTATCAACTTGGTAACCTTGACAGTAGAATCACCAACCCTGACCAGAGGATGTGCGCAGATATCGAAAAGTGGGCCAACTCTCTGTCCACTATTTATTCGAATTTCTCAAAACCAACATTGGATATCATTTTATTCTCAAAAAAACTTGCTGAGATCATGGGATGGTCAGGGCCCATCGTAGTCATTGCTTGGTATGTTCTCTCAGGACTCGTACTTAAAGTAGTATCTCCTCCCTTCGGAAAGCTCATCGCAGGTGAGCAAAGACTATAAGGTGAATACAGAGCTTCCCAAACTGCTTTTGCCCATCACTCCGAGTAAATTGCCTTTTTCAGAGGTAGCGAGTGGTAAAAGGTCAGAATCAACAACATCTTCTATGTAATTGTCCCCATTTATTCAGAAATTCATTAAGCACAGTGAAGGCATAATGAACAAAAAATTGTACATGGGTGTCTTCGATAGCATGCTTGTCAAGTATGGTGCCTTTATGGTTGGATATGGAGTTCTTGCTTTACCCGTTTTTGGCAGCAATGCTGATCAATACAACAAAAAGGTAGGAGATAACACTGGTGCTTTGACTAGAGATTATATCAGAAACTCGTCACTTCTTATCAACTTGGCCAAAGCTATCGGAAAATTGCTTATCTCCTATCAACAAGTCCAAAATTTGGCAGGGTATACGACTCTTATCTACGAAATGAAAGAGGTGCTTGATGACTTGGTTCAAGGAAAATTCGTCCGTACTCAGGTTGTCGGTGAAATAAAGACCCAAAGAGCCAGCTCATTCACTGAAGCTGATAAGGGAGTGCATGAGGAAACTGAAGACTATATCCTTCTTGACAAGGTACCTGTTATCACCCCCAACGGTGATGTTCTCACTCAGGAGCTCTCTCTCGAAATTCACAGAGGTATGAGTACTGTCATAAGTGGACCTAATGGCTGCGGAAAGAGCTCACTTTTCAGAATCCTCAGTGGATTGTGGCCCCTTTCTGGTGGTGTCCTCAAACGTCCTCACATGGATAAACTGTTCTACATTCCCCAAAGACCTTACCTTCCTCCTGGCACTCTTCGTGATCAGATTATCTATCCTCATTCAAAGGAAAGAATCGCCCATGATGATGACTACATCAGATAGCTCCTAACTTGGGTCAAACTTGACTATCTTGAGGAAAGAGAAAAAGGTTTTGATTCCTTCAACGACTGGAATGACGTTCTTTCAGGCGGTGAGAAGCAAAGATTAGCCATGGCTCGTCTTTTCTACCATCAACCTCTCTTCGCCATTCTCGATGAGTGCACCTCTGCCATGAGCATGGACGTCGAAGCTGAACTGTACATGAAGGCCAAAGAGCTAGGCATCACATTATTCACAGTCAGTCACAGAAGTAGTCTGTTCAAATACCACGAATATATGCTCAAATTCGACGGAAGAGGTAACTACGATGTTATTAAACTGGACCACAGCAAATAACTAAAAACTGACAAACATGAGTGATATAAATATTGAACTATCCTCGCTCAACTACTTTATAAAATTTAGTATTTTTATTTAGTCAATGACAAAATTAGCAAAAAGGGCAATTTGGCTCGATAATACGAATAAAAATTAGAAAGCTATAGTTATCTTTATTTTAGAATATAGGAAAATGCTGAAAAAACCTCCGGTCACTAATCACCCTCGCCTACAAAGACACGCAACCGGTCAAATTCAAGTCTTTCCTGTAAGTACATCCGAATGTGTCTTCCCAGCTTCTGGAGGCAAAGGTGTCGTATCTTCCTGGGAAATCTTGAGGTACCTGCTCCCTCCCGCCCCGCATAGCCCTAATAATCGCAAGAAACATACTTCGCCAGTGATTTGCGACTAACAATATGTATGAGCACATACATTGGTTCCGCTGTTGACTGCTTGCTCACAAAACGTTCACTATCCGTCACTCTAAACTAGCATGTCCCCTATGCACTCTACATTCCTGGCTAGGACCATTACACTCAACATTAGTGATGCTCAGGCTATGGCACATTTACAGCTAACAGCTACGCGACTTCGATTCATCAATCAAGGCAGGAAACAACACCATTCTGGTCCACTGGTATGGGGCTGGTATGCTCACGCTCAGCTCAACCTTGGTGATGGCTCTAATTCTGCATGAAATATTTGGGAGATGTCTAGCTGAAAGAGGCGTTTTTGCACGAACATTTCCTTCCTCATCCGGCAGAAGCAAGGTACCATATCTTTATTTATACAGATCAACCCCAACCTCTGGCTTCAATGCGTCAATTGCAAAAATACGAGAAAGAATTGCCTTCCAAATCGACTCATCTTCGTCCTGATACTTACTCCATGAATTAAAGCGAAAATTTACAGGGCTTCGAGTTACTAAGCCGTCCCAGCTAGGTCCTAAACAATGCATAGTACCATCATCTAGAGAGCACTACCAGCTTCATAAGTAGCAGAAAAAGTTACGATAAATATGATAAGTACAACTTGGGTAGTAGAGACTAACTAATACCTCAGCCACAACGATACAACACCTATAATATGAGGCTAGCTCTATAGCATGAATCTAAACTACAACTACGACAACCACTCTCAAGGAAATACTAACAATAAGTGCCTTATAGAAAAGATTACAGGACAACAGACGCTCAACAGTAACGATGGAACCGTCTTCTCAAACGTCGCTCTCCTAACTATGACCCTAGAAAGCACCTAATTGAAAACTTGAGCAAAGATCTTGATGAAAGGATCAACAATTCAAACAGAAATACTATGATCGAGTCAGTTTCCGTGATGAAAGTGTCGTTGGGGTGGGAGTAACTAGGCAAAATTGACCGGAATGCTGTATTGCCTGTGCTGAGTATGTTAGATCTAGGGAGTCAGCAGACACATGCTCTGACGGGATTCACTAAGAAGCAGTCTCTACAACATGAAAAGCAGACTCAACCACCTACCAGTATGGGGGATGATATGTGATTTTCATTCAGTATTTTTGTAGTAAACTATTTTCAGAATGTTAGAACTTAAAGTAAAAAATGGGGTTGGGGTTGGGGTTGGGGTTGGGGTTGGGGTTGGGGTTTGGGT